>NQII01006678.1:28417-81468 GCA_002778355.1 Clitarchus hookeri | reverse complement strand
AGGGGGGGGGGGTGTACAAAAAAGTAAGCGCAATGCGGGTGGCACAGCAACCCCACGGTCTTGCTGGGACAGCGAAATTATGACGGTTTGGGGGGGGGGGAGAAGGAGGGAGTCGGGAGATTACTGACGGGCTGACAAGGGCCGGATCGACTTCCAAGGAGTTACCCCCAATAGCTGCGGGGACTTGAGGAGCGACTGCTGTGTACTCACCATTGGCGCACCTCCTTCTCGGAAACTGGAACAGAGAAAGAGAAAACAAACACTCGTTACTTATACGTAGGAGCCACTTTTAACTTCGCCGTAACAGGCGCAAAGCACAAACAGGAATACGAATTGCACAGCACTCCTAAAGACTAGGTGACTGTGATGTCACCGAATACTTAAGGTGAAATATCGGCGTCCCGCAGAGCTCTCTACAAGTGCCAGCCAGACACATCCCATTTAAGGAGGGGCTACAACTTACGTTCCATTTCTCGATGGAGTGTAAAGCCCCTAAAAGTAATTATTCAAACAGTAACTTAACGTTTATAATGCAAACTAATGCAATATTATAATACTTAATACAACATATATCTGGCAAGAAAATTAAGTTCAATTTTCTTAGTTACAGATTTTTATTGTATTTTAGAATTTATTTTTTAGGAATAATATATTATAATTCGCTTTCGCTAACATATAACATTAAGAACGCACTTATAAGTACATAAAAATAATTAATTTTATACTTGGAAATACATTATCACACACTTAAATTACACATAAACGTATCTAAATATGCACGATGATTTAATCTTCAAGGTTACCGGACCCTTGGTAAAAATGCAAGAGCGACGTTCACAATACATCCAAACGTTTCGATTTCGAAAATGTTGTTGTGTTTATAGACAGCGCAGAAACCCAACAATTTCAAAAACACACACGTGGTCATCATGCTATACCGCCGTACATATGTGGTCAAGCGAATATTCTTCTCACTAGTCACTTCCTCGTCTGTAGCATTCTTGTGAGCGTTTCCTGTTTTATTCTCAGGTTTTCTTCTCATATCCTAAACGAAACTTTATAATTCTAACATCATCGTTTTAATCATTTCATGCAGTGGTTCCCCTTTCCACAGCGCAAATTTTCTCATTTCTTAGCTTTCAAAGTCTTAGGAAATTCAGTTCACGACACTGAATTGAATTGTATTTCCGCCCATTTCCCTCATCCTTCTTGCATCTGTTTAAATTATACATCAGGAATATAAATGGAGGCAACAATTTTACTTTACAGTATATTTTACAGAGTGAAGCAATATAGGGCTGCAGTAACTGTAATTAGAGCTTGGAAGTGAATAACGCAAACGCCCATAGTGCGGAAAGTAAAAAACCCTTGCAAATCCCCAGAATTCTGTTCATCCGAGAATTAATTGGAGGATGGCGGGGATTTCTTACTGTAAGAAAAAACTCTGTCTATGTGTAATGTTGTGTACAAGTGAAATTCCACACACTTTAGCTCTATTCAGCGCAACATTAATTCGTATGTCAGCCATTTTAGAAATTGGTGTGTGGATCCCAGTTTGTTGTGGACCAGAAACGACTTTGAAACTTTCAGAACACGCAAAGCACAGCAGTGAACATCCGTCTTGTAACGTCGCACTCACGGACAGCGCGTAAGAAACCCGAATACTGTCGAAAGTTGTTGAAATACTACAACACTTCAGCCAGGGCCATCAACTTTGATGAGAGGACGCTGCTGCTAACTGGGGCTGGCCGACTCACTTAGATGACGGCCAGACCTGGTCTTCCTGCCAGTCAAAAGTACATGTGGGAAGAGTTGAGCGTAGAAGTTCTGGTCGGCGTTTGGCAATGAGACCTGAGCGCAGGCGAGGGTGAAACGAGAGGTAAGTGGAGCAGCGGCAGAATGTGAGGGTGGGAATGGGAGTACCCAGGGGAAACCCGCCGGAAAACCGCAGCATCCATCACGTTTCCCACGTGTGAAACCCCGGGTGACCCTGCCGGGAATAGAGCCCGGCTTGCCTCACGAGTAGTCTGTGAGGTAAACACCACCGCGTCCCCGATTGGTTTAGGGGGGGAGAGCAGCGTCTGATTGAAGAGGGAGTAGGAAACGGGAGTTCTCCCAGTAAGACTCCAAACTCTGATACTTTCTGCTACAAACCTCATTTTCATCATCTACTAGGTGTGGAATTTAAAAAGGTATTCAGCTTGTGGAAGGATAACTACTGTTGAAATGTATAAAAAAAATGTTTCGTTATTATTATTTTACTATATGCGGGACTAGAACGGAGTTTAAATTTCCCGTGCTGCTGATGATAGTGACGCTATTTAAGTTCACAGTTGGCAACACGGACTTTCCAGTTTGCTACCTACAAGAGTTGGCAGCCCTACTCATCCATTAAGTCGTCGATAATCATGGCAGTGAGTGGCGATATTGGGCGTGCTTGCTGAATGTTAGTTTGCTTGTAGAATGTTAGTTTGCTTGTAGGTTTTTCGCGGGTAATTGAGCACATTGTAAATCGACCTTTGAAAAATATATCTGCTCCTGCATGTGTATAATTTTATGGACACGCTGAGTATAGACTGTTCACAGTAAAGTGAGCACTTTTGAGGCCCTAGTTACTTTTTACTTTCAGCCATTGTTTATCCTTTAACCAAATTTTTAAACAAAATATCACCACGTAAGTAATAAACACAGTGCGTAAATTCCACCCCACTCGGAAGTTAATGTCTGTGGTTAAAATAAAATACATTTATTGACTATTATTCCAAATGAGAGGGCTTTAAAAAATGCTCACTGTACCGTGAATAGCATATACCATCCACCCAGTAATGTTGGCAATGAGGTAGGAAAAATTGTTGCATGTTTCATCTTTGTATCAAAATTTCTGTTTTGAAATTTGCGGTCATGAAATATATTTCATTTAGTTTATTTTTGTATCATGTACATAAGGGTAAATGCTATTAGCGCATTAGTAACCTCTTACATTCTTTACAACATTTTCGCATTTGCACTGATTAACGCATGAGTAGAGTCCAAGCAATTTTAATATCATTTATGGTGGAGGGTTTCATATTAAGCAGAAGAGTATATCCTAAGCAGGGCTTTAAATCACCTGAGTTTACATCCAGCATATTGTACATTAATATGTAGTGTGAAGTACTTCGCCATCAACGATAAGGACAACACCAAAGAACGAAATGTTTGTTAAAGTAAAAATGCACTAAACCTACGAGAAGTACATAAACAGTTTACACATGAAAAAAATATAAGCTGCGAAAATTTGCTCCTCAATAGAATCAGAACGATCTAATCAACTCCGAATTGACCATATCGATCTACTTCATGCCAGTTGTACTCAGGCTGAACTAGTAGGCTCTGTGGAAATGAACTTGGATGTCATTTGGTTAATTTTATGCAGTTTTTAACGCTCTCAGTTTTATGCGGGTGAGTCAGTCTGGGAGCGAGTTACAAAATTAGTTAATCTAATCTTATAACAGTAAAGAGACACAAATCCCTGCTTTAATACAGACTGACACTGGCTATCAGACGTATCTCAACCCACTCTACATAAGAATGTAAATAATTTATGTATCCAGCTTTGCTTTTCGTTTCATATTAAATTTTTACTCATTTGTTTGGAGACAAATTTTTGTGGTAAACAATTCCATGTTGTATATAAAACTAAACAAATTCAAGATATTACACATTGTAAATAACAATATAAGACATTAAAATAATAATTTAGTATCTCGCGAAACACTTTAATTTTGAGAGACTCATTAAAAAATAAACATTTCGTACATAATAACATTCAAGTTTACACAAAAATTGTTCGAAAATTGTAAAAAAATTATTTTATACATTCATAACTATACAGCATTTAAAATACAGAATATATTTTATCTGTGATGAAAGATTGCAATAAAAAACAGTAGATTATTATAAGGGACCCAAGACGTACTAAACAAAATATGCAGCTAATTTGAGCAATTTAAAATTTGAAAGACTAAAATGTCATAAATGCCGAGTTTTGGATCATGAACAAGAAACATAAAAGCACCATAAATGTTGTTTCGTCAAATTCCGAAAGCTATAAAAATTGTTATTTTGTGTAGCATGTGTCTAAAATTCACATGCCGCTGGTCGGCAAGTTTTCTCGGGGATCTCCCGTTTCCTCCACCCCTTAATTCCGGTGCTGCTTCACACTCACCTCACTTCACCCTCCTCGGCTCTGAAGACCTCAGTGTTAGGAACCTCCCAAATCTCTTCACTCACTCACTCACTCTAAAATTTACATCAAAATTTTTGAAACATTGCCAATCGCAAATGTCTACACAGTCGCACAAATTTCGTATTGCAAAACATGACTCATAATAAAAAAATATACCTCGACTTAATACTGTTTTGCCTTTCTTTAAATTAAACTATTTCATTATTTTTTAAATATGTGGTTTTTTTTTTACTGCAAACGGAGAAATCAGCTCCGTAGTATTAAGTTATAGTGATTTGTTTTCCGTTTGGTATTAGTTTTTTCCCGAGCCAATTTGTTACCCCAAGGTCAACACTAAAACTTCACCAAGGTAAAAATTGTAATTCTGTGTTACCTAATCTAGTACGCTGGTGTAAGCTCACAATTTCACCAAGAACTTATTTTATGATGTCGCTTGGCGTCAGTAGATTTGTGTGCTAACTTACGAGGGCAGTTATTTTCCTCCTCAGTTTTTCTTGCTTGTGGTCCTGAAAAACTAATTTTTTTTTTCAAAGATCAGATTTACTTATAAAATACAAAACCGCGATGGTCGCTGAAAATATGTAACAAGAGTAAATACCGGATGCCTATTGGCCACATGAATGCTCGTGTCCTGCTTTTATACGACAGTGTCCCTCACAGACGACTTATAAACTATTCCTGATCTCGCCCACACACGGGACATGGGGATAACATTAAAGTTACGAGCGCCATTACAAGACATGCTATAAACACAATTACTCGTACGCCTTCCCCTCCAACCACGTAAAAGTTTAACACCAGAAGAGGGTGCTACGAAGAGAACGATAAGAAGAACATTTCTGGTGCTGAATAATTCGAGACAATAAAAGCGTTCGGGTTCGTGCTGTTGACGGTCAACCATCTGAAGCTGAAAACATGAGATACGCTCTTCCATCACTCGTCCCTATGGAACAAAGGAAAATACTGTTACAAGGCGCCAGAGGCGTATCAGAGTTCATGAGGGAAGGAAGTTTTAATAAAAATTAGATAAATATGATTTTTAATTTATTCACACTACAACATTAAATTAGCTATCTCCTTTATTACTTTTCTAATGCTGAATGAGTGCAATATTTAATATGTATCTCAATTATAATTTAAGTCCTAATCATTCACTGTATATATATTGTTTACTGTCACTTAATTCACACTTGTTATTTACACATATCCAGTCTGTCTACTGCCACCATTCCAAATGTCCATCACTCACGCGTCCAGTTCAGTAGTCCCGTCCGTTATTCTCACTCTCTACTGCACCAATTCTCGCAGTCCGCAGACTTCACTCCTTCTGGTCACTCTCAGCGCCACTCGTTGCTCTGTTGGCTCGTCGCCTAGCTGTCTTAGCACACGAGTCGCTTAAGGTCACATAATCCTACAGACTCTAAACTATAGGCTCGGAGACCCGTCGCGGCTAAAGCAGTCTCACTGGCCCGATCTGGAAGGTTCCCCGCACCTCGAGTCTCGCTGAGAGGGGACAGAGCAATGACCAGAACATTCTTTCAAAGATAACTCCAAAAATTCGATCCGCACAAGTACAGATACGCTTATCTGTTACACGTGGCGGCTGGCCTTTATATGGCCGCGCATTTCTCGCGTCACCACTCTGACCTTGGCACAATGTTCCGCTAACGGGAGCAGGGCGGTGGGAAGGAAACGATGCAGAGCAGCAAGCACGTAGAGGCTGTTCAAGGTAAATTTAGCACTTTTGAAACCAACCTTTGAAAAATTTCACTGTTCTCTTCTGCGTATATTTTAACGGGCAGACTGACTGGCATGCGCCCAGTGAAGTTGAAGGGGAAGTAGTTCAACGTCTTAGAGCTGAATTAAATGTTTTACGTAAACATTTGTGAATACTAAATAATTAATTTTACTTACTGTTTTTTTTGTGTGTAAGTTTAAGATTTAGCAAGTTTGTAAATTTTTTACTTTTCTAATCATTTCACAGTTTCACTTGGCTGACGCATGAATGAAGCGATTAGGTCCATGACAACTTTAATTGTTCATATGGTCGAAGAATATACAAAGTGCATACAAGTAGATCTTAAGCAGGGCTTTCAAAAGCACTCAGTTTAACGTGAAAAGCCCACAACAATACGTACATATATATGTATTTTCTTGCTATGCTCTACGAAAATGTGCGTCTGTAGCTCACATAAGCAGGAATACACGGACGACTAATATAGCGTCCGTTAGAAGTAACGCTGTTTGTACCGGCTGTGTTAACGGTGTCTCAAAGTGTAAGCATTCCGAGTTGGAGTTCTGTGAGGTGGCGATATTTTTAGTGTTACCAGTGTTACTGAATTGTGTCGTTCTTTGTGTTATAAATTATACTCAGATGAACAAATTAAGGCTAAGTTGAATTACTCGATTTCTATGATCAAATGAGGAAAACAGCGCATCACAAGATGTCCATAACACATTTTGCTCAACCCTCACTGTAAAGTTATTCTGGCGATGAAGGCCACATATCAAGATCCGACTCGACCCGTGCCATCCCAAAGGAGTAGGTGAAGTATCCTCATGAAGTGTGATCACCGGTCACATCGAGCAATGCAGTACAGCGAGTTCCAATGCCGAGAACAAGACCGTCGAGCATTTCTCTGGTTATGGAGAGTCACATTACTACGCCAAAGCCACTCGATGATTCCTAAAGGTAAAGAACTCGCAATACGATGCCCGAGTGTCATGCTCGATAGGATTGAAATAGATGGACACGACTGGCAAGTTAGCGTGGGTAATGCACTCGATTTCCAGCTAGTCATCCACTAGAGCAACCGGTATGTGGAAGAGCATCGTCACACATAAGCAAAAATATTTACACCCGTCACACACCTGAAACCGAGCAAGGCGAGGAAATTTCAAACCTTCACACTCTCATTCGGGAGAACCTGTGTTCGAATTCCAGTCCAGCCATCTTGATTCAGGTTTCCCACGGTTTCTCTAAATAACTCCAGTCGAATGCCGAGATGGTACCGTATTACAGATCATGGGTGCTTCCTTCCCCGTTTTCTGCTTCACTAAGCAACCTACTCCGTTCTTAATGAACTCGCTATCGACGAGAGGTTATGTCCTACCTATCTACCTACCTACATACATACAACCCTGAGAAGCCAGGTAAACAGCTGAACTATAGCTCTCTTCCACACCTGGCCTATTACAAAACCACCGTTAAATACGTGGAGAAGTGCATGTGAGCATATCATGCCCTGTTACACCAAACTGTCGCCAACTCCATAAGGGCCCAACTCAGTGATGTTAGTTCGACTCTACCTAATCCTCCCATTCTCGTTATATTTAAACACGTCGAGAATCATTACAAAGACTAAACCTTGACTCGTCCATAAACAGGACACAACCCCGCTATGACCCGGTCCATACTCGATGTTCTTAGCATAGCATAATACTTACCGGTCAGTTTTTTAAGGCAGAGGTCAATGGGGTGTTCTTGCAGCTCTCCGGAATGTATTACCACTTGAAGCAAACGTCGGTACATTGTGTACATAGAAATTTTTGTTTCTCTGACTACTATTGTATTTCTAGCAAAGTCGTATCACAGCGTAGATAAGTTCACAGAAACGAATTGGCGTGGCGATTCCTGTATTCGGGCGTACCCAC
Source organism: Clitarchus hookeri (assembly GCA_002778355.1). Classification (NCBI taxonomy): domain Eukaryota; kingdom Metazoa; phylum Arthropoda; class Insecta; order Phasmatodea; family Phasmatidae; genus Clitarchus; species Clitarchus hookeri. Next base: position 73,586 of record NQII01006678.1, on the reverse strand, counting down.
AAGAGTGTTTAAACCTACCTTTTATCTATTGGCTGCTGCATGCTCTAAAAGGTACCCTATTGATTAGGGTGTCAGCTGGCGAGTAGGTTAGATGGCGCCGATTAATAAAATGACGTTCCAACATTTTGCTGACCAGTGACGCTATTTTGCTGGCTTGTGCAGCTGGAGTTAGAGTAATAAGAGGTAGTTCCACCTCTGTTTTCTTAAGGCTCAGCGTGTCTCTTGAGCGACTACAAAATTCATCAATATCAAAGAAAAATATTATATTGGTCTTAAGTAGATATAGAAAGTTCCTTTTTGGTCATGGCAGCTTGTATGCCGGATCCGGATCCGTCCGCCACCTTGGTAGGAGTGGGTGGTAGCCATGTTGGTCGGTGCAGTCCGCCATCTTTGTTGGCGTCACAGCCAGGGCTCGATGCCATGTTGGGTGTTCATCCCCCCGTTTTCCCCTCAAAATGGCCCGTTCAGCTTTCGAAAAAGCCTGTTTTGTCCCCAAAATTTCTCTTTTTTCTCCCTAACTCTTCTAAATTTCCAAAAAATNTCAGCTTTCGAAAAAGCCTGTTTTGTCCCCAAAATTTCTCTTTTTTCTCCCTAACTCTTCTAAATTTCCAAAAAATCTGTGAAAAAAGTGCTTGCTTCTTAGTGTGACTGGCTGTCTCCTCAATGTGGTTATCCCGAAAATCAGCCACAATGGGGTATCTGAGAAGTCGATAAAATAAAGATGTTTTAGAAATTTTTTTTAAATAAAATTTTAATTATGTAAATAATTAAAACTTTTAAAGGCACACGTATTGAGTGTTACATATCACCGGACTCGCCTTTTAAAGTCACACACGATCGTGATATCATGACTATTATGTAAGCCAATGTCAGGACCACCGTATTAGATTTAAGAGGTATGCCTCCAACCCCCAGTAATTAAAACNAACTATTATGTAAGCCAATGTCAGGACCACCGTATTAGATTTAAGAGGTATGCCTCCAACCCCCAGTAATTAAAACTCAGTACAAAACTCACCTTACCAACATCCCTCCTCCATCACAAAAAACCTGTAACCAAAACAAATTGTGAAAATTAGCACATGCTACCACTCTACCCCTAACCATACACCAACAGCTAACCCCTCATCATACAGCACCCTCTCACGAACCCTCACCATCCCACTCCAGCCTCACCCTCCTAACCACACCTCACAAGTCTCCCCATCACCCCTTAAAAACTCCTCACCACCCCCTCACCAAACCTTCATCACGCCATCACCTCCTCACCTTGGCCAACCAAATTCTATACATCGAGGATCACATAATGTCATAACTCCGCTAACCCTGCCACCCAGTCATAAAATTTTATCATAGTACATTTACCTCAAGATATATTCGGAACAGAATATTTTGTTTACAAAAATTCGTATTAAATTTATAATTGTTTGCATTTCAAGTACATTTAAAGGCAAGCAATGTATTACAAGATATCGTTATTTTTTTCAATCTGGTCTGAATCTTAAATTAGATTATGCCCACATTGAAAGTTTTTTTTATATTCGTTACAATTAATTATTATGCAGCAAACACAATTTACAAATGTCGACTCGTAAGCAAGTATATATATATTGGCATAGGCTAATATAATTTGCGAACTCTTAGGGGACAGGCTCGTAAAATTAAGTTTGCAAGTACCTATCATTTCTAGCTTCATGAATGCACGTTTAAGCCCTTTATAACCATAGTTATTAGCCAAAAATTGCTTCATAGTGATGTTTTTATCAAAATCCATTTATATCAGACTAGTTATAATAAAGGCCCAATAAAAAAAATACGATTTCGTTTTTAAAATTTATTAAAATTGATTATTACAAAATTATTTTTGTTCGTTCAAGTAAAGTCTTTATCCGTATAAACATCACCTTCAGTTCTAATTCGTTAAATACGAAACCAACTATTCGGCACTCGTGAACTTCGTACCGCCTTGCAGATATTTTGAAGGCAAATTCCTTGGAGCAGAAACGACACCGATATACCACTGAAATTTCAATAGATGATACGCTAGTGCTCCGAGATGGTTCGGCTGTCGTCACGTCGGAAGGAGCAGGAACCAGGGATGAAGATGACTTCGCGGAAAGAGATGTTGCTCTTGGGGATGAGGTACCAGGTTCGTCGTTCATACCGGTCGCAGCAGATTTTGGTAATGGAGCCATATGATCGAAATCACGGTCCTTCACTCCGGCGACCAAGACCGCAAGAACTCTCTGTAGCAGATCCGGCACCCAGGCATCGATGAGGCCTGCAATTTATCTTTGCATGACCTAATATGTTTATATTTTAAGTATCGTTGCGGTAGAAAAGCGACCCACATCGTAAGTACAGATATTTAATGTGGCTGGGATTGTTCATACAGCCACGAAATTAATGGCGCCGTGCGAGGTGTTGATGTGAAAATACTTTGTCGCAGTAGCTGCAGGGATACGTTTTATCTGGTGGTGACGATACAGGCGACGTCCCGAACTCTGAGGAGACAGGTCAGTCAAAGTACTGGATGTTACAGCCGAAGAAACAGGTGTTGCAGTAAGAAATAGTGCTGTCAGTTAGTCCGAAGTTGCAGTCGACCACCACTGAAGACGTCTCAACCAAAGAAGTCGATGGCGCTGTCGACATCATGCCTGGATATGGCGATGGTGGTGCTGTTGCTGCATGTGTCCCATCTGAAGAACTCGGTGGTGCTTCTGCTGGACACACGACCGACGTCTCCATAATATTTATGCCAGGTACCGTCACTTGCTGCAACGATCTGCCACTCACCAAGACCTCGATCAAGCCAAGATCCATAAAATGAACCCAGCTACCTATACATATATTCCATGACGTCATGGAAATATTGCGGTGCATCGTGGGAGGCGAAGGCACATTCACTGTTGCACCTGGTGATGAGTTGACGAGGTATGAAACGATGCTACTGTTGTCACTCACACCGATGACAGATGTTGCAGCAAAACCCAGATACAAACTTCTTCCCAGCACTGTGGGCGCCTTGAAGGTATAACTATCGTCGAACTGTGGGCTTCTCACATGCCTAGGGCCCTTTGCGTATATACACTTTGTGAAATGTAAATTGTGATACCTGGAATTCTGGATAATTTTTAATGCTATTTGATTGTCACCAGTATGTCAACTTCCGCCCGTTGCCAATCGTACCCATAATGTTGCATAGTCACCTGTCACACTTATCGTATTATATGTGAGTCGCGAACGGGGAATTTATGTGTCCGGTTTCAGAAATTTTTAAGGGGGGTGGGAAGGGTATACACACGCACACGCGCATACACACACGCGCACGTTCAAAGAGACAGGAAGATATACATTTTACAAATGATATTTAGGTTCTATAAATTAAACGGACGTCAGAAAAACGCATGTATTAAATAAAATAGTACCTCAGCGTGCGTCAGTACTGCAAGGAATAGTTTGATTCATGCGTCAGCAGTGTTGAAAAGCATACAAAAATCGCGTATTTCAAGGAATCGTACTTTACTCCAAAAATAAAAAGGGAATAAAGCTTGAATCGTAGAGCTCTGCGAGGGACGTCGGTGAAGGGATTTCGCACGCCCAGTCGGGAAAAAGGTGGATTTGTCCGTTTGAATTCTACTCCCGCGCGGCTCAATGCTTCTCGCGTGGGAGCAGTTTATTTGACGGCTCGTAACCTCGCTGCCGAACAGCTGAGCAACACGAGCGTCTAGGTGGCGATAACATAGCTCCTCGTATATGTTCGGCCCTCGTCGTGTCTGGCGCATTGCGTTGTTCGTTTTCATTTGCCGCGTTGCCGACAAAAAAAAAAAGGCCTCTGGATCGTTTATGTAACTAATAGAAATTAACGAAACGTAAGGTTTTATTTACTTTTTTTTTTCCGGATCACATATGATTGTAAAATATATTGGATTACTGATTTCACATTAACCAAACGCGATTGTTTCAACATATATGTACTCTCTAAGTCGAATGTGAACAATATTTTTTTCTTACAAGCGGAAGGATTTTTGCTAACTAAATAATTATGTGGGCAGCCAGATTTTCTTCGGAGGGAACGTAATGAAAAAATACTCGTAATTTCTGTCTCTTGTCTGCCGAAATAAAACCGCATGAAATTTTTCACTTAATGGCTGTCGGATAATTTAAGCTTTGAAAATATGCGAACGTTTGAAATTTGGTATTATTTCAGTTCTGAGCTAGCTATAATTTATACGCTGAGATGTTACAAATGAACTGCAGGGACAACTTTTTTTTTAAACGTTTCTTTTTAAAGACTGAAGACAGGAAAAAACCATGGTATCTGATGTAGCGGATGAGACCTATCATTGAGTTAACCATGTATCTGGAGATAATTTTTCGCATTTGGAACGCAGGAGAAAGAAATCGATAAGGGTGACATCGGCGCGCGGATAAAACGCCCTTTCGCCACTACGCGCAAAGCAGGCTTGCCATCGCGCTGCGTGTACAAATGGACGTAAAACGGCGTCACTGTAAATTTATTAGCGGAACATTTGCTGCAAAGTTCGGTGCAGGTCGTAACACAATTTTCGCATGGTTTTCACACAGCGTATTTTAAGATACAGCAGTCTGAAATGAATGCCGTTTCCACCCATGCTGAAGNTTTTCGCATGGTTTTCACACAGCGTATTTTAAGATACAGCAGTCTGAAATGAATGCCGTTTCCACCCATGCTGAAGCATCTCAAGTTAACGTTCACAATGTGCGAACATGTCATGAAAGTTTCTTTTTGGACTGGCATTAAATGGGGTATTATAAATTAAAACTGCCTATATACCTAAGTTTAGTAATTTGCATGCAGCTAGGTAAGTGCACTAAGAAAGCTTAATTACAAAAATATTATATATTTCTTTTAAAAATCGTGTCATTTGCCTCAATTTAAAGAGAAGCAGCAGGTTGCAAATTTTTTATATTCGCGTCTGAACCGTAATTTTTACAGATTTTTTGGCACATCCGAATAAATTAAATCAAATGTTTACTAAAAACTTAAAATCTTAAACAAGGAAAGCTGAAAGTCACTGAATTCATTATTTTTAACATCTGCTCAAGTTATTTCTACAAAAATTGCAGTACAGAAAATCGATAGAAATGTAAATAAAAATCCCTTAAAATAATAATAAATAAAAATAACTTTTTTCTATGTGATTGCATAAACAACCTCTAGTTTGTAAATGTAAATAATTTAGTTTCCTTAAGAGAAAAACTTACATTTTTTATGTGTCCCAGAAAGCCTAAATTTGTGACTGTGACACACAATAAAGCAAATACTGTAGAATTAAAAAAATTTAACTTTCTTGGAATCACGTTCGTGGTAATGTTTACAGATTGAGCAGTGTTTGGCACAAACATGAAATAGCGATTCTTTTCCTTACTCAGCATCCTTGAAAACCCAGTGTTTACAAATGGTCGGTGTTTCGTACAGACATAAAATAACGACTTTCTCTTCCTTTCCATCACCCTNGTACAGACATAAAATAACGACTTTCACTTCCTTTCCATCACCCTTCAGAATGTAATGTTTACAGTTTGAGCAATGTTTGGCACAGACATAAAAAAAATAACGAATTTTTCTTCCTTTCCTAGCATCCTTGAGAAAGTAGGGTTTAGAAATTGAGCTGAGTTTTGCACGTGCATAAAATAACTACTTTTCTTCTCCTACCCAGCATCCTTGAGAACAAACGTCACGTAACTTCAGCGACGTCTGGACCGGCTGGGAGAAAAAAAACCAGCCGCGCGTTTTGCCACTCCAGCTCCAGTCATGTTCCCCGCGAAAACGAAATTCGCGCGGCTTTGAAAACGTGTGGAAGGAGGATAGGGAAGGGGTTTGGGGTAGTATGGGCGGGGGTGCTGCTGCCCCAACCCCCTCCCAAAGAGTTTTGCCACTCGAGCGTGTGTGTGTGTGTGTTTTGGGGTTAGGGGGAGAAGGGTTTGGGTTTTGGCCAACTTGTTATCTCTGGCGGGGGTCCCGAGCAGGAAGGAGGATGACATAGCCGGCGTGCGTGATACATGGGCCCTTGTTTGTTCTAGCGAGCTCGGCCGCTGGTGTAGAGGTGTGTGTGGTGAATAGGAGATGTGGGGCGTCGACGCTGCGAGTTCCGCTTGAAATTTCCATTTCCAGGACGTGACTGCACGTTAAACTCGAAACAGTCAAGCTTGCGCACACACACACACACACACAAACACACATTACAGTTCCATAAAAGTGTTAATTCTCGTTCACGGTTACTGTATATGAAATTTCGTCAAATAAATCGTCATTTAAAAAAAAATCGTCAGTCGTGTTTTTTATGTATTTAAATATAAACGCTGACTTCACATTCAACTGAGATGGTGCCAGCGTGTAATGAAAAGTAGTTCTCTAAATAAGTATACTTTTTATATGGTAGTTAATGAAATTTACAGCATTGCTAGCATAAGCGTATTCTAGAGTTCCACCAATTATTTTCTACACACCATTGATGAGTTATATACTTGCCAAAGCTTCGTCTGTACAAACGAGGCATTCCACCTGGAAGGTGAGAATGGCGTGGGATAGGAAAGGCTATGGGAGACGCATCGATATTCCTTGTACCCCACATTTTTTTTTTATCAACCTAAATATTTTCTGCTTTATTTATTTACTTTTTATAGATATATTTATGGTTGGAGGTATTGACTTCTATGAAATTGTTAAATACACCAGTCCTTAGCTCCTGTGTGATTTATGCTAATGTAGAAGTTCCTTTTTAAGGAATTTTTTCATCAAAGCTTTTACTTATTTTGGTTTTAGACATGTGTACTAGCATGTATGACAGTTCGCCTAAAAATGTAACGGTATTTTACGCGAGTATCCAGATATGCCCTCTATATTATATAATTATGTGATAAACTTCCAAAATAAGAAATTTTGTTGAAAGCTGTTAAATGGTTCCCTCGATTAACATGGTGCCCTAAAATTTGTAATGGTTGCTCATTCATTTAACATTTAAATTGTTATTCCAACTAAGGCCACCCTTTTAACGAAATAACCCAATACATATCAACAAGAGGTTAAATACTACAGTTATTTCCCCCGCAGTTATAACAGAGTTAAACACAGTCCCGGCAAAATATATATCGTGTATAACAAATGTGTTAACGATGTAAAATAATAACCGTAAGAACTATCGTCAACACAGACATTGTTAAAAAGTCAAAATGCTGACCGAAATATGGTTATACGCCTAGATTGTGAACATTCGTACGTAATAGTTTTTTTGGAATATGAAATAATTCTTTGAACAGCTGTAAACATTAACACATCATTTGGCTGTTAAAACGTAGAAGTCACATGGCAGTGTTCATGTCAACATGTAGCGGAAGGATACGTTATCTGTAGCCAAAAGTAGAAATTTAGCCAGGGCTTCAGAAAAGTGTGAAGTAACCGTGAACNTGTGTTAACGATGTAAAATAATAACCGTAAGAACTATCGTCAACACAGACATTGTTAAAAAGTCAAAATGCTGACCGAAATATGGTTATACGCCTAGATTGTGAACATTCGTACGTAATAGTTTTTTTGGAATATGAAAGAATTCTTTGAACAGCTGTAAACATTAACACATCATTTGGCTGTTAAAACGTAGAAGTCACATGGCAGTGTTCAAGTCAACATGTAGCGGAAGGATACGTTATCTGTAGCCAAAAGTAGAAATTTAGCCAGGGCTTCAGAAAAGTGTGAAGTAACCGTGAATGGGCTATATACAGACTCCATACATCTTGAGCGAAAGAACTGCGTGTCTGTGGGTTCATTTAGGATCGGAGTCGTGCGGTGAAACAATATACTGCTGCATGCACGTAATCTGCTCACGTAACATCGATATTAACACTTCCCTTTAACTTGTTCAGCTTGTCTTCGTAGTCTGTAAGGACGAAAGTTCCTGTGGTGGCCGTGCTTCTGTTAGCCTAATCAGGCCGAGTAAACAGCGAGCTACGGCCTTGACAAAATTACGATTACCACGCGTGTTGTTCACACAGAACACGCAGTACGCTCTCGCATACTAAGAGCAGTTAATTTTGATCCCCATAGAAAAACGCAATCTTTAAGTTATGTTTAAAATATATACGTGTTTTTTTAAAACTATACATCAACATTTAAATCGCATCATTTATGGGCTAATATAAACAATAAATTCTAGTAGGAAAATGTTCGGAAAATTCATCTAGTATTTTTTAATTGAAATTGAAGTTAGGTAAACCGCGCCGGGAATCCGCAACTTCACTTCCTTGCGTGCACAACAAGTTGCATATCACGGAGGCGAACGGAACTGTCGCGACATGCGATGACCGCCTGGACAGAGGCCACCATGAAAACACTTCGCGGACCCGACATCGCCACTACTGTTGTTCGTGTGTTGTTGGAACTAAAGGGCAATCACTTATGGCAGCCCTTGCCACTCAGTTGGTAACCCTCCATTGTTCATTGTAGTTTGAAACACGTGTCCTAACAATTAACCATTAGCAGCGCCCACGTGATTCGGGTTTATAACGTCATATGTGCAGGCGCCCTTTGCATTTCGTGCCTGTTCCGTTTGCCTTCGTGATATGAAAGTTGTTGTTCACGCAGGTACGTGAAGTTGCGGACACCCGGGGCTGTTCTTCTGATTTCAATTTCAATTTTAAAATATTCGATGAATTTTCCGAACATTTTCCTACTAGGATTTATTGTTTATATAAGGCCATAGATGTGGTTTGAATTTCGACATGTAGTTTAAAAACATCTTGTATATCAAATAACTGTAATAAATTTGTTAATATTGTTAACTGTATGTTTGTGGTATACTTAGCTGGTTTGAAAGCCTTGCTAAGCTCCTTTTTTTAGCCCGTTATACAGAATGTTTCGTGATTGTATGTACAAACCTTACCTGCGCATTCGTCATGAAAGTAAGGCAAAAACATATATACGAGACGAGGTTTAAATGTACTTCCTAAAGGGGTTACACGCCCTTGAAGCTGGAGCAAAAAGACGAGGTTATCGAACGTTTAAAAATAAGTATTTCCTGTGTAAATCCACAAATATCTGCAACCATTGTAATGTCTGTTTCTTTCATAAAATTAATTTAATGGGAAAATAAGGTTTGCGACTCTAATTTTGCATCCAAGAGTTCATTTCCCCCTCGTAAATACACTTTTTTTAAAAACGTGTTCTCGTCTTTCTACTCTACCTTCAAGAGCGTATATCACCCTACGGAAACACTTCAGCCAACCGTTGGCTGAACATATTCCGCTTTATATTTTCGTGACGAATTAGCAGGCGGTGTTTGTCGATGCAACTAAGAACCGTCCTGTATACTGGTTCCATATGAACTCTACCCCGAAAAATTTCGAGAAGTTATTCCTCGCCAAAAAATAGACCATATATATGTATATATAATATTTAGACTAAGTATATTCAGAAGGGTGTAACAATTCTTGAAAGTGTAGCTGAAGCTGACTTTTATTGCTAGTAACACAGCCAGAAGGAAAGGCCAATCTCTGAGTTTCAGTATACTGCGTTGTTAAACGATTATGTGCAAAAACCTAAAAAAATTGCGTGCGGTTATAACCCCCTTTTCATGAAAACGTATGGGTTGGAATCCTATTTGTGCATTAAAAAATGTAACCGTATTTTGTTTCTTCCTCTGGCTTGGTAATCAACCATACGTGGTAAATGAAAGAGCCGCCTTATATTATTACGCAGAAATCCACCGTTTTCTAGAAATTAATGCATTATGATCTAACACTGCAAATGTTGCAATTCATTATGTAATTATTTCTTGAAATCTATGCCATGTAGGGGTAAAACTCAAGGCGGAATTTTTTTTTTAAACATTTAAGGTGAGTTAATAATCCGCATGTAACTACTCAAAAATGCCACGCAGTTAAGATGGACCATTAACCCGCATATCACAATCAACTTTACACATTAGTTAGACACTCAGTGTTCCATCTTCAGAAGTTGAAATAAACCAGTAATTCAGGTTCAACTTCAAAAATATATACCGCTCTTACGATTCACTTTAGACCATAGGTCGTACGTCTGTTTTCATCTTTTTTCGTGATTACCCTGCAGCCGAAGTCTGTTGGTCTAATTTAGAAACGTCCTGTGTAGGCAACGCCTGTAAGCAGGGCGTAATGTCATGTCGACAGCGAGGTCAGTAGAGACGGAACAAGTTGCTCGGAGAAGCAGGGCTGTAGTGAGGAACCATCTCGATCATTCGCCTGGAGTGATTACGGGAAACTCTGGAACACCGAAATCAGCATGGCCGGAGAGGGTATCGAACCCCGAGTCCTTCCGAACGCAAATCCCGTGTGTTACCAATGCTCCCACCTTGCTCGATCTTTATCGACTGCAATGGGAGTCGGACGGTGAACTAGGCGACCCGACCTTGACCACGAGGAAGTCAGTTCTGCGACGGCGTTGAAAGGCGACTGACTCCCCTCTCACAATAGGGATGTTGATATCANGACCACGAGGAAGTCAGTTCTGCGACGGCGTTGAAAGGCGACTGACTCCCCTCTCACAATAGGGATGTTGATATCAGATAAAAATATCGATATTACTTGTGTTGGTTATTTATAAAAGTATCGTTTTAAGAAACGATATATCGAAACGACAATATATATTTTCGGTATATATGATTCTAATACCTATTAAATATTACTTATTGTTGATACGCGGCATTGAAGAAATATATGGCGCCGGTTTTTGGTGCATGTAGCCCTAGTAAACATGGTAATTTTTAAATTAAATTTTTGTACTCAAAACAGAGCTTATTAAAAGAGCATTTAAATCATTTTTATTTTCGATACCTGGAAAAATAAATTGAATTGCGATAAAATATCGTTGAAATATACGGGCGCTTTATATCGATATATCATTGATATAATATCGTCATATCGATATTTTTGATCATCCCTATCTCATGGAATGACTCACTCTGACCGACGTTAAGGATCTCGGCATGACCTCCCGGCTAGCACGCAAGGTCGTGGTTGTCGTTGGCGCTGGCAAAAAAAAAATATACTTCTCCGCCTTCTCGTTCTTTTCTTCGTCGGTAATAACCTCCCCTTAAGCCGGGGCGCTATCTGGAAGTACTGACGTGTCACGCCTGCTACCTCAAGAAAGTTTCCTATCAGATAACGACGGACGCATTAAGGACCCTGACTATCTGCCACGGAAACTGCGCTGTGCCGTGCGTACTAAAAATATTTTTATAATTTTCTTCACACGTAACGACCTTTTTTGATACGTGCAGAGGCTAGAAACTTTAGTACATACACGTAGCAGTATGAAAAACACATAACTGCTGGATCGAGATTGCAATGTCAATATAGTGGTTTCCTGCTCTATTAACGTATTTTAAACACGTGTAGGAAAGCTACTGTGGATATTTGCGGTAAAAATATATAATTTCTATTTGTGTGGAAAAAGTAATAGCAATTTCCCACGGCGCTAGAAACACTATTAGAAATTTCTGCATGTTTCCAGAAATATTTTTTAATGCAAGAAACTGTACTGGATCGTGCAATAAGACAGGGCAGCAGTTTGCGGTATGGTACGGCATATGAAGACGTTTGTGAGGTTTTTAGGTGTAAATATTTTATTAATAGGTTAGTCGCCGTAAATTTTGTATTTTTGAAAGGCATACCTAGTTTATACTTACTACGCAAAAGGTGTCAGTTTGAACATTGCCATGTAATTTTAACTTAGACCTAATGTTTGCATCGGCTGTTCATATATCCACTGCAAAAAACTTAAATAAAAACAAATCAACAGACATAGTATGTTTGTAAATATAGTAGATATTGCGTCTTTACTACGTTGGTGTAATGCGGGTATGTTAATAGAATATCATACTTTACATTTTCAAGTGTTTCACCTATTAGTAAAATCACAGTGTAGTTTATATAGAAAATTGTCTATTAGCGAAGAAAGTTATGAGCAGCGAAAATCGAAAAATAACACCCTCAAACGTGACTCAAAAAATGTTTTGTTAATACTTTAATTATTACGGAAAATTCATGAAAAATGAATAGCTGTCTTCTAAAGTATCTTCAAATATTACAATAAAACTCTACAGTTTTCATTGCACAGTGGGTTTGATTAAATGATAAAATTTGTAGCGAAAATCTCAATAATGTTACTGAATTAATTGTAGCGAAACCGGAAATTCTTTACCACTAAAAATGTGAAATTAACTATTATAATGTGGATAAAAATTTGTTCCTCAGCGTACACAAAAAGGCACAGTGTCTGATCCACTGTACATAACCATTTAAAAAACTTTTATTCACTTGCGGTACCGATTGTTAAATGGCAATTTCTTATGAGCCCTTGCCAACAGCGCTAACTAAACGAAGTTAAATGTTGTCACTGCCTCTGAGGAAGATTCATCATTAATGAGATAAGATAAATTTAACACCAAACGGAGCTGACACAGAATGTCACGCAATTAATAGAGGTTAATTATGCAAGAAACGCTCATTAAAATTCCAGCAATGCGACACAAGAGCACTGACAGTGAGAATATAACCATATGCGTGTGGTGTCCTTTGAATTTAGCAGTAATTTCAGACAATGAAAACTGTTTTTAAGACAAGTAGAAAACTGGTTTGAAAATTTCTCGAGTGAGACTGAGATTATATACTAAAATGACATTGAACACGTCTACTCAAGTTGTCGGGGAACATGTGAAAGCATTTTAAGCCTTCTTTCAGCAATGAATAAAAATTTATCTGAAATAAAATTACGAAAAAATTGTTTTATGTTACTTACGTAAGTAATTTGTGATATAATAAATTTTATGTATGATTCCTTAAAAATTAATTCATACTCCGATTTACTCTCGCTTTTGCTCTATTATCCAGAATATTATGATTACTAGCCCACGTAAATACGTTTTTTTTTAGTAGGCGGCCATGGTTTTGAGAGCTGATGAGGGTGCAGCGAGGTGAGTGTAGAGCAACGCCGGAATTCAAGTGTGGGGGAAATTGGAGATCCCGAGAAAACCTGCCGACCAGCGGCATCGTCCGTCACGATTCCCACTTGCGAAAGTCCGGGATCCGCCCCGCTGGGAATCGAACACGGTTTGCCTAGGTGTGAAACGAGTAGTCTAACCACTACACCACCGCGGCCCCTTAGCGATTGGGCATTACAAAGAAGGGAAATGGAAAATTATTATTCAACCGGCTCATGTTTTGTCACATATTTATTTCATAGACCAAATTGGCTTTTCTTAAAATAAATACGCGCAAATAACCAAAAGCCACATAAAAATATTAAAACAAAAATATTATCAAATATTTTAGTATTTGATAGAAATGTCAATTTTAAGTAAAATTTCCATTAAAATGCACAGAATTATTTGAACGGCTTTACTTTTCTCCCAAATAATGGTAAATTTATAGGGACTCCACTATGACTGCGAGATATTCCATAGCGTTCGTGTTTTGACAGAGGAGATAAATAAAATGTTGTCGATAGGTCGCAGAAAACATTTCCTTGTGAGCGTAGCATTCATGTCCGTAATATTTCTACAGATACAATATGCTTAAACTGGATCGTTGTATGAGAAGGTCCATTTTTTCCCCAGAATATTCGCAGGTTCGGCTGTCGACATAACGGATACCTCTAGCCACCCCTTGCTTGATAAATGGACTCGCCCACGCCACTAGAGACACCGCGTCCCCCTTGATCCACGCCTTCGTATTTCGCGGCGACTGGTCCAAATGCACTTCCACCGCCGTCTTGTTTGTTTCCCCGTCCGATCGCTTCGTCTCTTTTCCTCTCGCTCTTTGCACGGGCCTTGTTTGCCTGCGGCATCTAACTCCCCCCCACATTTCGCCCTCCCCCTGTAGCGCAATTAGAACGGGCTGTAAGGCTTAGAACGGGCGCACAAACAACCGTTCGCGAGGGAAGTTTTTATCCCTGTCGCGGGGCCATGCGGGCTACGAAAACGAGCAGCTAACAATGGGGTCGCCTTCCAACAGGACGTCGATACCGCCATTTCCTGCCGGGGCTCAGCTCGCCGATACAGCATTCCAGACGAATCGCTGGTACCGCGTCTTGCGACCACGTTTAACGGTTTGCAAAGCTGCTGGGTTAACCGCGGCGCAAAAAAAAGGAAATGAAACGAGTTTGCAGTAGAAAATTAAAGCCATTCAAAATGACAGTCGTGCGTGTCATGCCCGTTTTTTGACACGAATACGCATTTTGTAATATAAATTATTTATATAATAATATATGGACATTTAATAATACTAACATAATATAGGATACATAAATTGAATATAAATTATTATATACAGTTAATCCCTTACTTTTNCATTTAATAATACTAACATAATATAGGATACATAAATTGAATATAAATTATTATATACAGTTAATCCCTTACTTTTATCATTTAAATAAAAAAAATGAAAAGTAAGGGAAGTATTCATAATTAATACCTATTATACAAAAATATTTATTTATAATTTAATTTTTTTATCGGTAATTATTTATATTATATTAAATTCTTATTGTATACAATGATATATCTGATTAATATAATATAAGCTCTTATTAAGAGGTTAGATTGTACTACATTCTTATTTTTAGTTTAAAGATAATAATTGATTAATTAAGAATCTGAATTTATTATGTTGTTGTGTAACTGTATCAGTACAGAAACGGCGATGTATCAGTTGTAAGGTGATCCATCCCGACACTGTAATTTCGTGACTAAATAACATGATTGAAATAAATGTATTCTCGTTCGATTGGGTGACGTATGATTACAGTGAGAACATGACTTTAAGTCGGCGCAGCGCATGCGCTCGGCACGGGTTATGAAAAGCCCCCCCCCCCCCTCCTCTTGCTGCTGCAACTGAGGCAATTTGGGCGTGGGCAGAAATTTCCGACTAGTAGCCTGTATCTCGCTGCCCTGACGTCACAGCGCGCTTATCTTGGTGCCAAACGAAATATCTCGTCTAGATATATCAATTTAAGAAGCCATAAAAACCAAGTGTCAATTTAAATACGTTCATTTCGTTCCCATGCCGCGAAGAAAGTATGATCCGCTAACGCAAACGTAAACACGTAAACCCTACCGCCGTTTCCCCGACACGGCCACGCGGCCAATTTTTGTAAGTAATAACGTAAAATTATTGCTGTTATTTTAGAGTAACTTTGTTTCTCTTGTATTTACTTGAAGTAAAATAACCACAGATAAGAAAAAAAAAAACGAAGTTTGAAAACTCCCCGAAAGGCAACGCTACATTCTTTTAGTCTAAATATAAAAATATTCAAAAAATTAAATACTCTAGGCACCTCATTCAGTTACACAAGATGTATGAAGATTTAATATATCGTTGCTGGCGAGAAAGTGTTTAGCTTAATGTGATGTTCGCAATACTTAAACATCAAACAGTATGATCATTACAAATATTTCGACTAAATAACCAAGACATTTTGTTGAATAGTGGATGCCACATTTTCTAAACGAACGAATCATCATCTTTTATTCTGCACAAGTGAAAAGATAAAATAACTGGGATTCTTCTTCTATCGAATTTTCATTAAAATGACAATTATGAGATAGCAAATCAACCTCAAACCAGAAGAATTACGTAAGAAAATATCTCTTGAAGACTTTACCACAAAACGATAGAAGCTACAATTCTGCCAGTAGATGTAGTGTTTCATAATGTTTGACGTAATTTTGTACAATGCTAGAATAAAAACTTTTAAGAATCAGTAAAAAGAAATAGCTAACTTTCATTGGTCTAAACACTTAGTTATAATTCACATGAAATTTAAAAACTTAATTTTTGAAGTGGTTTTTTTTTCTTTTTTACTAATTTCCCTTGATGTGTTCAAGAAATAATCCCTCGGAACGAAGTTCTATTAATTTGCAAGTAAAGTTCACGAGTTGCAGCTATTTAAAGAGTAAGTTAAGTAAAGAGTTAAAAAAAAACCGTCCGTTTAGAAACGGACGGGACGAGTTACGAGCTTTGAATATAAAAAGTACATATTATAAAACAAATAAAACCGTAAGAAATCCCTTCCCCGATTTACTGGCTATTTTTCTGGAAGGCCACAATAAAGCGTGGTAAACACTCCGAAAATTAGAGGGCCTGTATTATCTTCGGCGAAAATCGTCAAAGGAAATTGTTTAAGTGGCTAGAGCTGAAATAAATATGGTACTCTGATTGAAGTTTCGCCAACTTTATAATAGCTGCATTCTCTGGGGGAAACAACATAATTGAATATATGTTTCGTAAAAGCAGTTTAACTGACATTTAATTTACATTATGAAGCAAATATACCATATTTTCGGCATTGTCATAATTACGACTAGCAAATATTTTATGCATTTCTGTTTTTAAAAAAAATGCCTAAATCAGAGCAAACGGGAAACTATTAAAAAAATTAAAATTTAATTAAATGTGAGTTAATTCAGTTTGAAGTATTTTAATTTGTTCCTTCTTACGGCATTGAGATCTAAGTTCATGAATGTTACTCATGAATTTGGGTATTGTCAGGTTTCAATTTAAAGTATATGGGTGGTAATATAAGGATTATTTAATCAGTTGGGCAAACAAATTTCTTTGCTGAAAATTGGGTTTCAGATATATTAACAAAAGGATTATATTATAATTACTTGTCATCCCTAGGCAGAGTTTGATCATAATATAGATANTTTCAGATATATTAACAAAAGGATTATATTATAATTACTTGTCATCCCTAGGCAGAGTTTGATCATAATATAGATACTTATTGAATAGAAATTTGTCAATTCCTGACCATAAATTTATATACGACAAGCATTCAAGAAAAATGGTAATACACACACGAAGAGAGCAAAAAAAAAGGAAGTTTTCTAAACAATTTATTTTTTCGTTCAGAATTTAAGCATTTTAAAGAACTAATCTCCATATGCCGCAACGATAGTTTACAACCAAAATGTTTTAGTCAAATCGCAATTTTCAATATGAAAGCGTAAGTAACCGGTGTATGAAACACATTAAAGGTCGCAAAATCGCGTATATTTTCGTGATCACCTACAGTTCCGAATTGAAAAGCTGGAACCGCCACGCGCTTCGTCATGCATAAAACTGCCTACGACGGCGATCAAGAACAGGTGTGCGATANTGAAAAGCTGGAACCGCCACGCGCTTCGTCATGCATAAAACTGCCTACGACGGCGATCAAGAACAGGTGTGCGATAATCAACCTGCGACCGCATGTGTTTCAAGTGGATGCTGGTTTTGGCGCGTTTCGTGGAAGGCGAACATCCCAAGTGTGCAGACTGACGATACAAAGCCCCGGAAGAAGGNTGAAAAGCTGGAACCGCCACGCGCTTCGTCATGCATAAAACTGCCTACGACGGCGATCAAGAACAGGTGTGCGATACTCAACCTGCGAAACGCCAGCGACCGCATGTGTTTCAAGTGGACGCTGGTTTTGGCGCGTTTCGTGGAAGGCGAACATCCCAAGTGTGCAGACTGACGATACAAAGCCCCGGAAGAAGGGAAGTTTGGTCATTCCGGACTGGAACTCCCGACACCGCTCCGTCAAGTCTTCGAGAAGAACAAACCTGGTGCGTCTGCGAACGTGCACACGCTCGGCGCCGAGAAAGTCGTGCGTGCACGTGTGGTTAACGAAGACACAAGTAAGATAATTTAGACCTTCTGCTTCTAAACACCGAACAAGACGGCCACCACTAACACACNGTTAACGAAGACACAAGTAAGATAATTTAGACCTTCTGCTTCTAAACACCGAACAAGACGGCCACCACTAACACACGCAGAAAGTTCTTTTTCCTAACTGCGATGTCCAGCAGACACCAGATGTCGTCGTGAGGCAGACGGGCCTACAACTGTTGAACGGTGTGTACCAAATCCCGGAATTAGAAGTAGCAACAAGTTCATTAATAGCAAAAGTCTTCAAACATATAATGTATCTTGAATCAATCTGACTCAAATAATTAACACCAGTCACTGTACTTTTGTGAGGATGTCTGANGTTAACGAAGACACAAGTAAGATAATTTAGACCTTCTGCTTCTAAACACCGAACAAGACGGCCACCACTAACACACACAGAAAGTTCTTTTTCCTAACTGCGATGTCCAGCAGACACCAGATGTCGTCGTGAAGCAGACGGGCCTACAACTGTTGAATTGTGTGTACCAGATCCTGGAATTAGAAGTAGCAACAAGTTCATTAATAGCAAAAGTCTTCCAACATATAATGTATCTTGAATCAATCTGACTCAAATAATTAACACCAGTCACTGTACTTTTGTGAGGATGTCTGAAGAAGCAAACCTCGAGAATACCAGATCCGTTGTGTGCAGTCGTTCCCTGAAGAGCAAATCTGTACATGAAACTAAGAAGAATGATGCTCTCTCCTGCAGTTGTAACTTGCTTTAAAAAAAACAGTATCGTCCTTAATAACATCACAATCGAAAGAACCTGCAGCAGCTGGCGTTTCAACCAACCCCACGCGTGCTCGATTGGGGACACGCCAGCGGATCAGGCAGGTCACGGTAGCATGTGAATGCGACGGAGGCAGTCCTAGGGGAACCGCGCTCTATTTCTTGTGTGCGGTTTTTGTTTCGCTGTCTCCCTGTTCACCTGGACGTGTCAGTAGTGCGTGCACGGGCGAACGTGGAGGATGTGTTAGTAGGGACTCCGTGACTGTGCGGCTGGGAGGTCTTCGTCTCTACTCGACAAATCTCAGCGCTCTTCGATGGACCTGGAGGGTCGTCCGTCTACTTTGCCTCGGGAATGTATAATGTACACAAAAAAATATAAGAAAAAATAACAAGTGTAGCTGTATGATGTTGTTTCAATTTTATACATTTTTAACTAGATTATTTTTGAAGAAAATTCTTGGACTAGTAAACATTAAAAATATACGGAAAATAATTGACATTTAATATTATAACAAATACGAAAAGATGTCCTGCGTGAATACATACTTATCTTGAAATAGCTAGCAGAAGTTGTGTTTATTTGTCCAAGAACACCATAATTCATAATTGTGATTTTGACAAGTGATTACGAAATAACAAAGAATAGTTTTTTATGGAAATTACGTTACATATAGTATGCGTACGTTGGATAAAGTTTGAATCATATATATACTTATTATACATACCTATTTAAATTGCGTTTTAGCGATTTCGAAAATACTTCAGAAACATCCTGTTTATGACGTACATGAAGCGTCTGTAGGGTGACAGAGGAGCGTCGAGACGTCTCGGAAACGTCCACACGACAGCAGCGACACCGACACCGAATCTCGCCAACATTTCCCAGAGTCGTCATCGTCATTTNGCACAGACCATAAGGACCGCGTGCCAAAACGGCACCCGTGCTCTCGAAATGAACTTTAAAACTGCAGCAGTAAAACCCAAACAGCAAGCTGAATAGCCGTTGTTATTTTCTCTTCATACAGGCTCTTCGCTCTTAACTGAGCACTTATGACTGCAACTTTTGGAAAAAAAACCTCCCTGCCCCTAACTGCTTACATTTTAACGGAAACGCTGACTGAAATTGTACCGGTAAAGTTGGCAACGATGTAGGGACGGAAGTTCCATACTTGAAGTAGCGATGAAAGTTTTATGTTGAAAATTGTGGGCACTGAAATTGTNCGATGTAGGGACGGAAGTTCCATACTTGAAGTAGCGATGAAAGTTTTATGTTGAAAATTGTGGGCACTGAAATTGTTTAACGTTGTTTCTGTATGTTTTTTACACACATGGTTAAGACATAGAACATTAATAGCACATTTACATCTCTATAAATTTCATAGTTGAAAGT
Organism: Clitarchus hookeri; assembly: GCA_002778355.1. Classification (NCBI taxonomy): domain Eukaryota; kingdom Metazoa; phylum Arthropoda; class Insecta; order Phasmatodea; family Phasmatidae; genus Clitarchus; species Clitarchus hookeri. Next base: position 53,727 of record NQII01006678.1, on the reverse strand, counting down.
GATCAGTGCATTAAAAAAGTAATACGCATCCACGACAAAGTAATTTTTAAATACGGTGGGGAATACAAAATTGAGCAGAAAAATAGTTCCTGAGCAGGGCAAAAAATAAAGCTTAATTAACAGTAACTTATATTTGTGTTGAAATTCGATGATTTCAACTTATATTTTTACAGGCCTGCATGTATTATTTTGATATTTCNTAACTTATATTTGTGTTGAAATTCGATGATTTCAACTTATATTTTTACAGGCCTGCATGTATTATTTTGATATTTCATTTCTCTTTGGTGGCTTCAAATGGAGAACTAAATACAATTTTCACACGTCTTTCATTTTCATTATATACATTTTTATTATATTCTTAATTTAAAATTTTCGTTTTATAAAATAATTATTTTCTTTTCATTTGCGGCTGAGATGTTAATAATACCAGTGTAGTGGCGTATTGCGTGTAATAATAAAATTGAAGATGAAAAAAAAATTCGAAAGTTTTTGGCCTTGTTTGGTAAACAATTAAATACAATTTCAGTGTTAAAATCAGGTGATCAAAATTAAAAGCCACCACCTTGAAATTCCTCAAAATTATTTTTTGAAACCTCGTAGTCATTAGAGNCTTGAAATTCCTCAAAATTATTTTTTGAAACCTCGTAGTCATTAGAGGAGGAACCAACTGCTCGGACTATCAGGAACGGGGAATGAATTGGTTACGGCCTGTGGGAGAAAAGAATTCGCCTGGAGTGATATCGGAAAACAATGGAAAATCGTAATCAATATGGCCTGGCCGGTAATCGTACCCTGGCNGAATTCGCCTGGAGTGATATCGGAAAACAATGGAAAATCGTAATCAATATGGCCTGGCCGGTAATCGTACCCTGGCCCTTCCGAAGGTCAACCCAATGTGTAAACTGTGAGCCGCATCGCTCGGTCACCAACTTGATGGAACGCAGGAAAAGGCAATTAAAGAAAGCGGCTGCTAATCCACATTCATCTTCTTGGCATTCTTCATCACAGATGGTTAAACAGCACTGCTTTGGGAATCCGTAAGAGTTGCACTGTAACCGAATGTGGGTATGAGATCCTGGCGAACACTGCGAGGGCCAGCACTGAAACCATAGGGTCGCGATTAAGTACGGAGGACCATTCTAGTGTCGTGTCCTTGTCGTGACTGACGAGGACCTACTCCAAGTGGGATAGTGACAGGAATGTGGNTTGTCGTGACTGACGAGGACCTACTCCAAGTGGGATAGTGACAGGAATGTGGAAGAGCAGCCAAAGCCCAGATCTCCGAAGGTGGCAGTTAGCGCCAGATCACACGGTTCGGCGAGCGTTGCCCGAGCGACAACACGGACGCAGGGGGGAGGGGGATGGGCATATGCCCCGTGTGACGAGGTCGCATGTGGAGTAAGGAGCACCGGGCCGTGACGACATGGGAAATTACAACTGACATAACGCGGATGTGACAGCCCGAATGACTGGTCGGGTGCAAATTTGTAATGCGACAGAATTGGAGGAGTTTTTCGTTCGTGGGGTTGGGGGGTTAAGATCCCTCGTTAAACCACGAGTGGCGTGTGCCATTTTTAGATGTATGTTTGTTTTACTTCGTACGTAAGTTGTTACTCGGCTATCCCTCCCACCATGAAGTAGAAACGTTCAAAACTAGGTCAAATGGGGGCGAACTGGAGACACCTCAGACGGAAGGACAGCAAGAGTCCGTCAAGTGGGGCAGTGAGACACAGATCACCGTGAGACCTCTAGAAATTTTCCGTCACCCCTACTCATTACGCCACATTTACTGGATGCTGCAATTTACCATATCATCTAAAATAAACTGTCCCTTAGGCAACAGTTAAAGTACTTCATGGAAGCATCTGTTTGATGAGAAGTGTTCATGTTGAAATTATTTTTCTTAAGATCAGTTCACGGTTCGATTACTTAACGGATTAAATTTAGTCTGTTCGGCACTTCAGTGTTGTTTTCATGGCAAATCAGGAGGGTTTGTTTGCGTACATATTTAAATTTAAATTTGTTCTATCCCTATCGGGTGAAGTAAAATATACAGAATTTGATTAATTAATTCATCCTGTATTTTAGATGGAGGCACATCACAAAATTCACAGGCATGCGTCTTCTGGGCACTTAGAACATCATGCAATTTCGGCATTCTGTGCGTCGGCTGCTACAAGTGATTCATATCTCGGCAGAAGAATTCCCGCGGCTGCTGAACAACCCTCGTTGCTGTCAGTCGTACAACAACTTTGCAGAGGCACCGAAACGTCAATCAGTGTAACGGCAGAAGCACAGCGCACAGCTTAACTTTTCTACCGAATGAATCAATTTCTCCAGCTTGCCAAAGTAAAAAAACAATTACTCGAACCAGAAGCATGAAGACATGACTCCATTTTACATGCTTCCTAACAACTGAGAGAGCCCTTACAGCGCTTAGATGCCCACCATCCTCCTATATATTGCGTGGCAGCTATAGAAATGTAACTGCATAGATATTGAAGCCTTGACAAACTCATCTCCAAATTACCAAAGAAAAGTCAGATGTAACGTTTCGTTACTGCTGAAGATATTCAAGTAGAGTTAGTGTTGACAATACTTTAGAAACCACTAAACCATTATAATACTTAGGTTTAATGTGTGACCAAATGTTTTAATTACCGTATTTTAAATTTATCTTAATTTTATATTACTAACCTATGCTTCCATAATCAATGTTATTTTCTACGTCTTTTTTCAAAGTGATCTCGTAATATCAAAGACTAAGAATAGTGATGAACAATTATCTGTGAATATTAAAGTAATATAAGCATGCACCATATAAGTAACAGGCTTATTTCCTTTCACCATGTTTATTTTATTTTCATCACTGCAGCTAAAATTTCATTAGCTTTGTCTCTCCGAGTGAAAATAGTTTACACCGACTGGTACGTATTTTGTCTTTTCCGTGCTATTCTGTCTTCTTATCATCACGATTTGAAACTGTCAGACATAGCATGGCTTCCGACATTCCTACTACACCGCGTCCCCTTACCAAGATCCTGTTTTACTTACACATTTTTTCCTTGGAATCAAAAATGTTATCGACTAGTTTTTATAGCTGTTTGCAGACGATTATCAACTACAGAGAACTACTTTAACAGTAGTTGGCAGCGGATGAACCTCCCTGGCAGTAGCTACTCTAATATTACCTCGCAATTACCAACGATGGAGAAAAATAGTTCCCTTGTTCTTCTTATAGCACTTTTGCAAAAACATATAAAAAGTATATTCAAATTTGTCTAAATAAGCTTGTGTTTATTCAGGTTTGAATTTATTATAAAAAAAAATTTGTACTGTTCACATTTCAGATAAATATAAAAACGTCGAATTTTCCTCATACGTAATTACTTAAAAGGGTTTTTAATTTCATTAGCGTCTCATCATACGCTTGTAAATCTACTCACATGAGTTACCGAGTTTTCAGTCATACAATTTAACAACATTTGTTTGGAATTCGAAATGGATAATAACTCGGCGATTATTCATAGTTCCAAATTTTTGTCGGTTGTAAATCTATAAATATCGTTTGTATAGGCATAACTGGCAAAACTTGGATAACAAGTCAGTTTTATCCAAAATAAGGGGGTTTATTGTATAGTAAAATTCAACTACTACACGATTAAAGTATTCCTTTTTCTTTTATTTCATTGCACAGATCGCCACATGGGCGGTTACGGACATTTAACAAGTACTGTAGTCACGTTATAATAATTTGTTCTCATATTTAAACGTTTATTCCCAAGCCCCAACGATAGCTCTGCTACCCTTATTGTGGAAATAAGTAGAATGAGTGGCGAAATGATTAAATTGGTGTGATAATTGCGCTCACCAATTTCGACACTTAGACTGATGTGTAGTAAATTTTCCGTTGTATGTGAAGTTAACCACTTCCATTACACGTTAAGAGATTTCATAAGAATATCGTTCACAGAGTGATCTAGCTCGTTCATTTTCATATAATTAGTTTATTTATTGGCTGCCTTTTATATCAATCGACTTTTTTACAATCATTGCTTATTGTCAATAGCAACAAGTGTATAATTTAGTTATGTCATATTATAACGATTTACACGTTTGAATAAAAATGAGAGAGGAACATATGCAAGGCAAAATAAATCTCGTATGAATAAATTACATAACAATATTGAAACATTTTACTAATCGTTTGAACAGATCATTCCATATTTAATAAGCCATGAAAGGTAAATTTATTTTACTGTTTACTGCAGCAAGATATATGAAAGTAATTATTCCATTTATTGTCGTCAAGCAAAGAATTGAAGTTCAAGAGGTTATTAGCAGCAGCTTATATGTAAACTACGGCGAGTGCGCGAATGCCTGCGGTGTCAAATACCTATTATCAGCCGTTTCTAAGTAAACTACGACAAGTGCGCGAATGCCTGCGGTGTCAAATCAGTAAATTATGAGTATGAAGCAGTTTTAGTGTAGGAGTACTTCCTGTTTAATTTTTCTAACATTGCAATGATTTATATCGTAAAATAAGTGTGCTGTAGCAAGAAATAAATCGTTCTATTATGTTAGGTGTAGTTTTATTTTTTATTTAGTGTAAAAAAAATAGAAAATAAATATTTTCATTCATTAGATTAAAAAAAACTTTAATTTAATTACAACCCTGTATCTACATTTACATTAATATATATTTAATGGTTAGGTATGACAATAATTATGTTGGCAATTTGCGGGGTTTAGTTTAGTGACTTATGTCACGTATATTTAGTGGCTTATATAATATGTTATGTACCGACGAATCTCCTGCATTTATGATATTCCTTCCACTAAACTGATACGATTTCGATTCCCAGAACTAGCCATTGAAATATTGTTAAGTGATTGGTAGTCCTGACTGATTTTTATACTGCGGAAGGCAATAAGAAACCATCCTCCAGTCATCCTATTGCATACTTGCCTTGGGCATGATGCGGTTTCCAGTAATCAGTTTTTGCCGGCATTCTGAACAGCATTANACCATTATAATACTTAGGTTTAATGTGTGACCAAATGTTTTAATTACCGTATTTTAAATTTATCTTAATTTTATATCACTAACCTACGCTTCCATAATCAATGTTATTTTCTACGTCTTTTTTCAAAGTGATCTCGTAATATCAAAGACTAAGAATAGTGATGAACAATTATCTGTGAATATTAAAGTAATATAAGCATGCACCATATAAGTAACAGGCTTATTTCCTATGACCATGTTTATTTTATTTTCATCACTGCAGCTAAAATGTCATTAGCTTTGTCTCTCCGAGTGAAAATAGTTTACACCGACTGGTACGTATTTTGTCTTTTGCACGCTATTCTGTCTTCTTATCATCACGATTTGAAACTGTCAGACATAGCATGGCTTCCGACATTCCTACTACACCGCGTCCCCTTACCAAGATCCTGTTTTACTTACACATTTTTTCCTTGGAATCAAAAATGTTATCGACTAGTTTTTATAGCTGTTTGCAGACGATTATCAACTACAGAGAACTACTTTAACAGTAGTTGGCAGCGGATGAACCTCCCTGGCAGTAGCTACTCTAATATTACCTCGCAATTACCAACGATGGAGAAAAATAGTTCCCTTGTTCTTCTTATAGCACTTTTGCAAAAACATATAAAAAGTATATTCAAATTTGTCTAAATAAGCTTGTGTTTATTCAGGTTTGAATTTATTATAAAAAAAAATTTGTAGTGTTCACATTTCAGATAAATATAAAAACGTCGAATTTTCCTCATACGTAATTACTTAAAAGGGTTTTTAATTTCATTAGGNAATTACTTAAAAGGGTTTTTAATTTCATTAGCGTCTCATCATACGCTTGTAAATCTACTCACATGAGTTACCGAGTTTTCAGTCATACAATTTAACAACATTTGTTTGGAATTCGAAATGGATAATAACTCGGCGATTATTCATAGTTCCAAATTTGTGTCGGTTGTAAATCTATAAATATCGTTTGTATAGGCATAACTGGCAAAACTTGGATAACAAGTCAGTTTTATCCAAAATAAGGGGGTTTATTGTATAGTAAAATTCAACTACCACACGATTAAAGTATTCCTTTTCCTTTTATTTCATTGCAGAGATCGCCACATGGGCGGCTACGGACATTTAACAAGTACTGTAGTCACGTTATAATAATTTGTTCTCATATTTAAACGTTTATTCCCAAGCCCCGACGATAGCTCTGCTACCCTTATTGTGGAAATAAGTAGAATGAGTGGTGAAATGATTAAATTGGTGTGATAATTGCGCTCACCAATTTCGACACTTAGACTGATGTGTAGTAAATTTCCCGTTGTATGTGAAGTTAACCATTTCCATTACACGTTAAGGGATTTCATAAGAATATCGTTCACAGAGTGATCTAGCTCGTTCATTTTCATATAATTAGTTTATTTATTGGCTGCCTTTTATATCAATCGACTGTTTTACAATCATTGCTTATCGTCAATAGCAACAAGTGTATAATTTTGTTATGTCATATTATAACGATTTACACGTTTGAATAAAAATGAGAGAGGAACATATGCAAGGCAAAATAAATCTCGTATGAATAAATTACATAACAATATTGAAACATTTTACTAATCGTTTGAACAGATCATTCCATATTTAATAAGCCATGAAAGATAAATTTATTTTAGCGATAACTGCAAACAAGATATATGAAAGTAATTATTCCATTTATTGTTTTCAAGCAAACAAATGAAGTTCAAGAGGTTATTAGCAGCAGCTTATATGTAAACTACGGCGAGTGCGCGAATGCCTGCGGGGTCAAATACCTATTAGCAGCCGTTTCTAAGTAAACTACGACAAGTGCGCGAATGCCTGCGATGTCAAATCAGTAAATTATGAGTATGAAGCAGTTTTAGTGTAGGAGTACTTCCTGTTTAATTTTTCTAACATTCCAATGTTTTCTATCGTAAAATAAGTGTGCTGTAGCAAGAAAGAAATCGTTTTATTTTGTTAGGTGAAGTTTTATTTTGTATTTAGTGTAAAAAAAATAGAAAATAAATATTTTATTTCATTAGATTAAAAAAAAGTTTAATTTAATTACAACCCTGTATCAACATTTACATTAATATATATTTAATGGTTAGGTATGACAATAATTATGTTGGCAATTTTCGGTGTTTAGTTTAGTGACTTATGTCACGTATATTTAGTGACTTATATAATATGTTATGTACCGACGAATCTCCTGCATTTATGATATTCCTTCCACTAAACTGATACGATTTCGATTCCCAGAACTAGCCATTGAAATATTGTTAAGTGATTGGTAGTCCTGACTGATTTTTATACTGCGGAAGGCAATGGGAAACCATCCTTCAGTAATCCTATTGCATACTTGCCTTGGGCATGATGCGGTTTCCAGTAATCAGTTTTTGCCGGCATTCTGAACAGCTTTAANATCCTATTGCATACTTGCCTTGGGCATGATGCGGTTTCCAGTAATCAGTTTTTGCCGGCATTCTGAACAGCTTTAAGTTGTGAATTGTATCACTGCCCGGAATTATGCCTGCAGTATAATTAAATAATCGGATGAATCTTCAGAATGCACATCACTTAACGTAGTAATTTGGTTTAACATTGTTTAAAAACAGTCATTTGCCTAAAGTCGTTTGGCCTGAAGTCACTTTTCCTAAATTTATGCCAAGTATTTTAGGACGTGGCGAGTCCCCAAGTATTACATACTTAAATAACCTCAACATACGTCTATACAGGGCACAAATATCTAATGGATTATACAGGTTTTTAACACAGAACATCATTTTATGAAGGCAGCACCTTAGCGATCTCTCCCGTTTCCCCCTCCCTTGCATTCCGGAGCTGCGCCATTCTCACCTCATTTCACTTTCATATGCTCTCAAGATCTCGTTGTTGAGAGCCACTTAAATCTCTCAACTCAATCCTTGGTGATCTGTCACCTCGTATCATGTATTGTAACTGAAATAAGCGTATCATTCATAAAAAACANACGTATTGTAACTGAAATAAGCGTATCATTCATAAAAAACACCTGCTTATATCCTGTGATAAAAATGATGTTCAAGGAAAACAGAAACTTTTATTACGGCTATTTTCTCATAAAAAATTTTCTAAGATCTACACTTAAATTTTCGAGAATAATCTAAAATAAAGAATGATTTCAGAGTACGGCTTTTTCTGAAATGCTCCGGAACGCTTTAGAAAGTAGCAATAAAGATGCTGTGTGTGCCATCTTCGTAGCTGAGTACACGATAATTTAAATACAATTTATGATAAAAATTTACGACTCTGCAATATTACGAAAAGGATCGTAAAGTGTGCAAAACCAAAGATACGTTGTAAGTTCCCATACTAAACACGCTGTTGTTAAAAGTGTCAGATTTTATGACTAGGTTCACATTTAAATTCAAATATGATAAAAGTCACAAGACAGTAGAGTAATCAAAATATATATCTCATCTTCAAAGATCGTATAAAAATTCTAGCATGTAAAGTTTAATGTTTTACTATAAAACCGGTCTTTGAAGAGAAAGACATTTCATACAAGCTATGAGCGTTTACGAGTGTAATTCTGATGATGATAAAACTAAAGTGGATTTTGGAAAAACCATAAAAAAAAGTTACATCACTTGATGCCATAAANTTTTACTATAAAACCGGTCTTTGAAGAGAAAGACATTTCATACAAGCTATGAGCGTTTACGAGTGTAATTCTGATGACGATAAAATTGAAGTGGATTTTGGAAAAACCATAAAAAAAAGTTACATCACTTGATGCCATAAATGAGACGCTATATCATTACATGCTGAGCTTCATAAATTTTGGTTTTATGTATCATCATATGTCAAGTAGAAAATAGAACTAAACGGGCTGAAAAATTCTGTTGAAAACATGTTAAATGTTATTGGCGTTTACGTTTTACTTATTTGAATTTACAACGCTTAAAAACAGGGCATTCTTTTCTTATACGTGTATTTTGAAGCATATTTCTCAATTTAATCTTGTTGAATGATTAATACAGCCTATATCCTGAGTGCTAAGTTTAAATAATATTATGTAGTTAATATTTATAACAAAATGGTTTATAAGTGGCATTTACAAATACATATATTAATGTAAAATCATTAATAATAAGCCTAATAGTTTCCCATAATCATTTTNAATGAGACTCTATATCATTACATGCTGAGCTTCATAAATTTTGGTTTTATGTATCATCATATGTCAAGTAGAAAATATAACTACAATCTCAGTCAGACAATATTTACAGAATTTCAAACTATAATTGTGGTAAGCTATTGATTCTCTAAAACTTCACTCGTACTTAAAACTAAATAAAGATTCAGGGGTAGAAGTACAGAAAAAAGTATAATTTTTCTATTGGTTAAACGGGCTGAAAAATTCTGTTGAAAACATGTTAAATGTTATTGGCGTTTACGTTTTACTTATTTGAATTTACAACGCTTAAAAACAGGGCATTCTTTTCTTATACGTGTATTTTGAAGCATATTTCTCAATTGAATCTTGTTGACTGATTAATACAGCCTATATCCTGAGTGCTAAGTTTAAATAATATTATGTAGTTAATATTTAGAACAAAATGGTTTATAAGTGGCATTTACAAACACATATTTTAATGTAAAATCATCAATAATAGGCCTAATAGTTTCCCATACTCATTTAATATTCATAATTTCAGTTGAGAAATACATTAATTTGCATTCTACAAACTCATTTAAATATTTCTCTGATTTTTGTTACATAAATGTTTGATTACTTCAAGCGTAGTTACCAAAGTCACGTATCAGGTTTGTATCACTAGACTAAGACTTAGAGGAAGAGAACGCTAAATGGAGATATCACTTTAGAGGTGTTATTTGTGTAAAATCAATATGTCATGAAAACGAACAAGTTTCGTCCATTTCACGGTTGCCGTTATACCATGGGTGAACATCGCAACACTCCAACTCATGTTGACAATCGGTGTGGCGATATGTTTGGTGATAGAACGATTGTGATAAACGTGTATCCATGTTAAATTTCAGAGATACAAATTTAAGTGATCAACAGTATTTAAATCCAAGGAAGTGTATCATAACTAATATAAAGACATTTAAATGACAACAGCAAGATTGTTTAATGCACATAAGGATTATTAAGATTTAGCACTGTTAGTAAGAAATTAACGGTGGTTTTAGACGGACGAGCTTAGCATAACGCATTGATTNATTATTAAGATTTAGCACTGTTAGTAAGAAATTAACGGTGGTTTTAGACGGACGAGCTTAGCATAACGCATTGATTTTTACTTACCACTGATGTTCCCAGAAATATTTAAAACTATGGGACATACCGAGCAGGTGATCAAATTCTGGGCCATTGTATGTGTGGGTCTGGACCCATCGTCTAGGATGAAAATGATAACGATCAAAGCGAACTACTTACTTTCTTATAAACATTCAAATAAATATAACTTAGTGAATATAAACTTCTGTAAATTTTTGTAGTAAAATGTAATTTACACCTCTACTTTGTCCGAGACCTATGAAGAGTCTTTCTTGTGTTGAAATATATCTCTGAAGTTTTTGTCTGGTTTTGATATGCAAGGTCCCACTAAATGCATCGATATTGTGAATAATTCTTATTTCGAGATCGTATTGTAAATGATGAAAAAGCCTGCTGCTCAGTCAATGCGATTGATTTCATTAACCAATATCCTACGATATCACCGTCTTTTTCAGTATTCNGAAAGCCTGCTGCTCAGTCAATGCGATTGATTTCATTAACCAATATCCTACGATATCACCGTCTTTTTCAGTATTCTTCGAAGCTATAGTAAAATGTTAACGAAAATGAGATCCCTGTGGAAAGGAAATATTCAACTGACCGAAGGGCAAACGTGAGTTGAAGAAGTGTGAAACATTTGTGACTCACAATGATTCAGGCAATCTAAAAGCTTGGGAGCGTTGAAACAAAATCAGGTATATTAACCTTGATGTCATTCTGAATGATTTCGGTTCTGTGNTCTAAAAGCTTGGGAGCGTTGAAACAAAATCAGGTATATTAACCTTGATGTCATTCTGAATGATTTCGGTTCTGTGGGTGTGAAAAGGGCCAATAGCAACTGATGAATCAATAAACTACTCGGGGAATTTATATCCGGAGCCATGTAATTATCTGTAAATCTGAATAAATCGTCTTTAAAATAAGAATTCAGCCAGTAGAATAGTTAATATCACGCCGCGACTCACTAAATTTGCAGTCAGATGTCACTGATTTGATGCACTTTCCATTACCACTGTTAATTTTATTAAATTGTGCAGCAGGAGAAAGTTCTGCATTATGACGTATTCCTTTGTATTTAGCATTTTTGTATTTAGTGTCATACAATACGTTTATACCACTGCAGTCCCTGTTAGATGTACAGATCATTTGAATTTTCTTGCTGTGTGATTAAACACTGTAGGCTGTTGTATGTTATAGAGGCTTCTTTTTCCTTTGAAGATAAAACCAACAAAATAATATATTGCCATCGTTTCGCTGAAGAAATAAAATTACACAAGACCAAAAAGGAATTTTTCTATGGAAAGTTTAATTTTATGAAGTGCTTAAAGGGTACTGGTCAGTAAAATTTTATAATTTAATGTTTTGTACCAAATAATTTTAAACTCTTCGACATCACTTAGAAGTAATTCATACCACATAGTTTTTGCATAACGGCATGTCGAAATAATAATTTTAGTGATCTTAATAAAAACTAATAGAAATTAGATTATTCGCAGTAACATAAGATACCATCAGTTACTTCAAGAAATCATTCAAATCAAGCTGCGAAATGTTTTATTAATTTAAATAAAAAAGTGCTTAAAATAAAAATTTTCTATTGCCAAATTTTCTATTTGTAGCGCTTTAGGAATTCTTGTAAAATAAGTGTTGCTAAGCATACATTCAAATGAATAAAGACATTACCTTTCAGTTACACTTGTTGAGTTTTTTGTATTTCGTTAATTTTATTTGCACGTCCTGATAACACTAAATCCATGATTTTTACATGCTATGATGCAAAAACTATAAGACATAAAGTTTTTGTGCAAATAAAGAGTACTTACAAGTAGTGTTGACAAGTTGAACGTTATTTCGTACAAATATAAAATAATTAAATTTTTTATGACCTGTGCCCTTAATTTTACAAATTAAATTGAATATCCTAGGGCAATTCCGATTGTAAAAATTTATATTTATATAAGGAGACGGTTAGCAACGAATAAACTGTCTGCAGTAGAGTAAGAGGCGAGTACTTTTTGGTCTGGACAAAGAAAAGGGCGGCGATTAGAAAAACAGCACCCATTAGAACTACTGTTCCTCTAGTGGTATAGTACAGTCATTGTTAATATAAAATATTCTGAAGCCCTGCTAAAACTCTACTTCCAGGGTATTCCTCCGCCTCATGCAAACAAAGCTTGAACGAGTCTAGAAAATAAAACCAAAGGAGCAATGCACCACATTCGTGCACACTTATTATAACAATATCCTTCATAAGAAATATCCTTTACTAGGCAATTCCAACGTACCTTTTTTCTCCCGGCTTTTATTTATATATAAATTCAATTTAATAAACAATAAGGTACTATTACGTTAACATAGGGATAAAACTCTCGTGATACACGAAATATTTAGGAAACACGTCATACGTAAGGCGAATTTTCAAAAAGGTTTATTCAAATAAGTGAAGAAACCGCGAATTGTTCCAGTTAACAATTATGTAAGTACAACAAGAGAAAACCATTATTTTGTTAACCTGAAGTTTCGTGGATTCTGCCCTGAAGTCCGATCAGAGAACGCGCTCGCTGGGGCATGTCCGCGCGGCTTGCAAGAAGGATCGCTGCAGAAACGTGTGAGCTGAAGGGTCGAGCCAGTGAGGAAAAGAGACGCGAGACGTTTGCAGGCTGGGACGGCAGCGTCACTCCAGGCGCCGGAGTTTCACCCGGAGACGGCCTCGTTCGGAGGGCGAACACCCCGGAATAATTGGCTTTTCTGCTCCGGGGTTAGAGCAGCGACGGCGGAACTCTGCGCTTTGGAACGTACTTTGGCGCTGCTGTCTTGTTCCGGAGTAGGATCCGGATATCGCGAAGAAAACTTTCCCCCCTCCAAAGACAACTGAATTTAATTTGTTCTTGTACTCGACAACCGCGTTCGCGAACACTGCGACGAGCTTGTTACTTTGACAATTATTTTGTGTGCCTAGCGGTCTAAATAGGTGGAATTACGTGAGTTGGAAAACCGGTTCGTGAATAGCGTTAGCACGATGTGATATCCGCTATCCGTGCACTTTTGGCCAGTAGTAAAGTCACTCTCCGCTAGGAAGTTATGCACTGAGAGAAAGGTTTGTTTCATGCAACAAAATAACCGTTTATATAGGGGCAATCAAATGTTTTGTTGTTGAAACCAAATTATTTTGTTGTGTTTATTCGTTTGCCCCAAAACAAAGATTTGGTTGTTACAGCTAAAGCTTTGTTTGAGTTGATATAAAAGAAAGTTCAAAGCCATGACCGAAATTCTAATTCCCTTGATTTTAGCATGAACGTTACGTCTTAGCAATCTCAGCTTAAGTGACTTCCAAAATACTGAAATAATTGGCATACTTTTAATACACACATTTCAAATATTGAACAAGGTGCGAAAATAAACATTTCAAAATTTTACAGCTTTCATATTTAGTTAACTGTTGAACTTATTTTATAAGGATGTTTATACCATTATTAAGCATCAATAAAGGCACTAACGAACTCTTTCACTATCCTAATTACCACGTAAAATACTGTATTTTTTAACGAAAGCAATCAAATGAGTGACAAAACAAATATACAAGATGCACGGAAAATACCTGTCGAAATTAAACCAGAGCATCTGTGGGCGAACAGAAACAAGACACTGTAGTCATGAAATGTTTGGAAATGCCATTTAGTATGTCTGAATTGAATTCGAATTTCGGCAAACGACGCTGGGTGTCCGCAGTCGTATGTACCTGCGTGCACGACGCGTTGCATGACACGGAGGCGAACTTTCAACTTCAATTTAAACATACTTAATGGCATTTACGAACGTTTAACGACAAGAGTTTCTTGTTTCGGTTCGCCCACAGATGCTGTGGTTTGAATTTCGACCGGTAGTTTCCAAACATCTCGTATACAGTTGATTAAAGTAAATATTTGGTTGAAAATCTAATTTCATGTAGCCTAACACAGAGGTTTGGTTTATTTAAGCACGTATTTGTGCTTTCGAAGTTTCCTTTACTCAACAAAATATTTATTGGAGCAGTTAAATATATTTTTGGCTCTATAAAAATAAGTATTTTCTTGGCTGAAACAAACATGTCTCTCAGTGTGGGGTACAATTTTATTAACAAACAAAATTGTGTTACCCGTGGGTGTTTATCAATTGTTGTGGCGTAAAATGCATGACTACATTAAAGGGGCATCGAACGTTTACTTGCAGTAACACACCCAGGCGAACGCTTCTGGAGAAAACGTAGTTGTTTCTCACACTGTGAAAAAAGCTTATTTCAATTCCCAATTTTCAAAAGTGTCTCTTTCCCTAAATAATTACGTCAGGTCATATGTCGTACAATGTTTTCTACCTTATTTTCCGTAACAATACCATTGCACGAAATCTGTATCTGGACTTCAGAATAAACATGTGATGAAGCTGTGACAGGCATCGGGGGCCGCGGTAATGTAGTGGTCAGAGTACTCGCCTCCCACCTAGGTGAACCGGTCTCGATTCCCGGTGCACTCACCCCCCGAATTTCCGCACGTGGGGATCGTGCCAGACGATGGCGCTGGTCCACGGGTTTCCTCGGGAATTTCCCGTATCCCTGCCCTAGCATTCCGGCGTTGTTCTATACTCACTTCGCTTCGCCCTCATCGGCTCTCAAGACCTCGATGTTAAGAACCGCCCAAAACTATCTACTCTGGCAGGCATCGAGAGAGGCTTTCCTTGAAATAAACCAATTTCTGCATAACAGTGTCTAATAAGGAACTACACACACTGACTGTTGTCCAGTCTGTTTACCCTATCCTCGAAGAAAGTGAAACTGAGAGGGTAATCAGTAGAAAGCACACAATAAAGAAGAAGTTCCAGTCAAGGCAAAGAACAGAGACTGAATGGCAGAAAAATGAGAAAATGTTATGAATAGTACAACTAGTAGTAATAAACTTTGTCTCTCTCCCTGATGTTAAGATCGAATGAATAATAAGCGACAACATTTGGAAATCATACATTCCAATTCTTTCAATACTCAATAAAATTTAATTTCAATTTATGGATTCACGCCTGTGCAAAGAGTCTGAAGCGGAGAACACAGTAAAGTATGTATTATGTAAGCATGGCAAATAACTGAATTTAAGAATTTTTTTTTGTTTGGACGAGCAAACAGTTCAGAAGACTAACGTAAGATACACCCTACTACGTCCTCCAACCACCAGGCAATGGTACGGATTTTCAATTGGAGGGAGGAGGCTGAAAAATTTCGACAATCATCTTAAAAAGCAAGTCAACTGAGTGCATATTAGAAATTCAACGAGAATGGGAAGGAAAGAATTAATGCAAAGAGAAACTTCAGGAATAGAAGGAAGAAGTTTGAGGATTGTTTGATCGAAAGAGTAGATACAGTAAATGAACATCCAGCAATGGAAACAATGAAAAATAAGCATGAACACCGAAATAAGCAAGAAGAGAGGCAATAATTGGCATCCGACTCTAGGACACGAGACGAGAGGATTTGAAAGTTTCAAGACCGTCCTTGAACAGGCGGATCCATAGTAATATAGTACAGTCTGAGCCCGCCGCCTACTGGGAGCGAGGTAGAATAGCTGAGCAGGCAGTGGGTATCTACACTAGTCCCAGCATTTAGCCGTTAAAATTTGATGAGTGGGAGTCGTCTGTTGACTAATGCCGTAGAGTAATAGTTATTAGAGACGCCGTAGAATAATAGTTATTAGAGACAAGATACATTTAAGGTAGTGATACCTGCCCAGTGCTAAGGCGTATAAGTAGGTATTCATTCTGCTCTCTGCGTAAGGCGCCAGCAATTGATGCTAGCCCTCAGTGTTAGGGCATAGGAATATGTTGACGCTACTATCCCTAGGTCCAATTTACCAAATAAATTCACCTTCTTTGCGAGTTAACATATGTCAGTTTTATTTTCGCTTAACAGGTTAACTTCTACATGAACACACGAGACAACTCTCCCCTCCCCCTAGCTACGTAGGCTACGTAAGGCTTTACGCGGAGATTTGCGCTGTGGGAAGCAAGGTTCGTCGCACTTCCTGTATGTTTCTACTTAGCTTGTTTCGAGGCGATGGTCCATCTCCCAGCTGGCAACTTCGGGACCGCTGCGGAACTTGGTGGACGTCTCGACGCCTGGGCTGCGACTGTTCCGCGCTGACCGGTGTTGACGTCTCGATGTCTTCTCTCGGACTCCTCTCAGATCCACTCCGCACTCCGCGCTTCACGTCGGGTGACTTCCCCGTTTCTTCCTCTTCCTCCTGTTTTTGTATGGTCGTTTGCCATATTAAACTCGCATCATCTCTGCACGTGTCCGGGCGGACCGCCGCGTCCTCTGGGTCGTAAAACACGTGTTCGGCGCTCTGGCGCACGTGGGTCCAGCGTTGTCCCTAGATTCTGGCACCGACGTTTATTGTCCCACTCTGCACGTACTGGGGCACTTGGTGGTCCCTTGGTCGGCGCACGTGTTTCTTCCGCTGCCTCTGGATATCGTGTCGCTATTATTCTAGCACGCTCGCCAAGAACTCTCATAATTTAGAGCGGTAGCTGGCTCGGGAGAGACGCCGCTGCTGGTGTGAGCTTGCGTCCCCTTGCAGCTGCGAGATGCAGCTGCTATGCCACGTGTTCATTCCACCTCGGAATCCTGGCGTCATTCTTCTAGCACGCTCGCCCAACCCTTAATATTTATTGCGGAAGCCCGCCTGCGAGTTCCGACAGAGTGTGCCTTCTGACGAAAAAATATCTTTAGGGACGCGGGACGCGTCAGTAGAACAATACAAATTATACAGTATTCAGAAAGATTTGCAAGGAAAATATTTTAAGTATAAAGGAAAAACTAATCGATAAAAATAAAACTAGTAAAGTCAGATTAAAGGGGCCAATTAAATAGGTGACTTAAGTGGTTAACTGGTTTTTCCTGTCACTCTAATGGTCAAAAAGAAATAAGAATAGGGAGTTACAATAGACAAGATAAAAGAATAATCCAGTACTGCAGAATGACTTAAAAACGTGTAAATACTGATTAAATTAAAAATTACGTCGGTCATGCGCCACACGCATAACCATTTCGCCGAGGAAAAACTAGAGTATGACATTAAAAGTATAAAACGAAAACAAGCCAAGACTAGTTGTTGAGAAAAGATATAAAAATATAAAAATAATCCCACATGAAATTCTGTCAAGAGTTCTTTATAAGTAAACGAATACGAAATAAGACGAGTAACAAACGAACGAGCAGCAAAGACAAGACAGTATACACAAATAACATGAAAAACCTCTAGACAGCTCAACGAAGACAATAATGACGAACACTGAAATTAAGACAAGAACGTAAGCTCAAAACTTGACGACACAACGAAGAGAGCACAGAAGAACACATTGCAGCATGTTTTTATGCGCTCGCCGCTTTGCATTGCTTCCCTTGCCTCGTTCCGCTTGAGCGAGCGAAGGAGGGCGTGTAGCCCACGCTGGTAACCCAAGAAGCGCAAGGAGATTTTCAAAGGTAAGCCACCGTGTACCACCGCGATAAGCCTATCGCGACTCGCACACTCCTGACCTTCAACGACTGAATTTCTGGGGTTTTCATTGAAATAATGTTCTGGTTCTATCCTCTCTCAACGAGACCCGGTGTGCGGGGAACCTTCTAGATGGGGCCAGCGAGATTAATTAAGCCGCGACGAGCCTCTGAGCCGACGCGACGGTCTGAGAATTAGAGAGTTTGGAGGATTACACGAAATTAAGCAATGAGTGTGCGAAGACGACGAACCAGCAGAGCGTCGAGTGGCGACAAGAGTGACCACTGGGAGTGAAGTCTGCGGACTGCGAGCATCGGTGTAGTGGAGAGTGAGACTGACGGGCGGGACTTTTGAACTAGATGCGTGAGTGTAAGAGAACTGGAATTATGGTAATACACAGAATTAATATGTGCCAATTACGAGTGTGAATTAATGACTATATTGAATATATAGACATTTATAAGTACCTTAATTAGAATNTAATATGTGCCAATTACGAGTGTGAATTAATGACTATATTGAATATATAGACATTTATAAGTACCTTAATTAGAATGTAGACAGACATTAAAATATTGTGCTCGCCGAGAATAACAAAAGTAATAGGGAAGTTAGATAGTTTAATGTTGTAAATAATATCTGTGTAAACAAATTAAACGTACAATTTTTTTTATTTTTTTTTTTTTATCAAGATCTCCGCCCCTCACTAACTCAATATAAACCCCTCTGGCGTCTTGTAACAATATTTTTTGGGAGGGAGAGTGTTTGAATTTACCAAGCCTGGTCATTAGCCAACACGGTGATGTGGGTACGCACTCTGATAAGAGTGAGTGGTGGGACTCGTTTGCTCGTGTCGCAAATTAATGGGCGCTATCAATTTCCCTAGTAGTCCATGCTATTGTAGGGGTAACCGTGCCACTTATAGACCGTGGGCCTAATGTCGTTTATCTTTAGAGAGATTCGAACTTGTATACCCGAGTGAAAGTACAGGCCCATTACGTGTTTGAACGTTATCAACGATATTTTAAAGCACTGCTAATAACGCAAATGAAAAAAGTAATTCATATGGTGATATATATGAATAAAGATAATGCCACCTACATTAGCACGAACTACAAAATAAGTACAACCTAAATGACATTATTTAGATAATACAGCTTTCCTTCAGATAATATCA
Source organism: Clitarchus hookeri (assembly GCA_002778355.1). NCBI lineage: Eukaryota > Metazoa > Arthropoda > Insecta > Phasmatodea > Phasmatidae > Clitarchus > Clitarchus hookeri. The sequence continues at coordinate 34,693 of NQII01006678.1, read as the reverse complement.
CATGAAATCGGGTTGAAATGAGATATTTTGGCAGTTCTTAACACCCGAGGTAGTGGGAGTCGATGAGTGTGAGGTGATGTGAGTATGGAGCAGTGCCGGAATGCAAGGGAGAGAAAACGAGAGATCTCCGAGAAAACTCGCCGACCAGCGGCATCGTCCGGCACGATTCCCACGCGTGAAGATGCGGGAGCGACCCCGCCGGGAATCAAACTCGGTTCGCTTAGGTGGGAGGCGAGTAGTCAGACTATTACGCCACCGTGGCCCCTAAATGAAACAAGGTATAGGAATTTTCAATTTGTATCTTTTTAGAACAAATCTCAAAATTTAACAAAACAATTACACATCATATTATAATGTCATAAAATATATTTGTTGGTAATGTATTAGGCAATTTTACCGTGTATCGATTTCATTTTATATAATAAAACTTTTGACTTAAAATAGTTAGAATTTAAACCTTTTATCTCTGGTAAACCAAATGTCGGATATTTAAGAAACTGGAACACACCAATCATAAGACTTTAATGAACTCTTTAGCGGAAACTAAATGGTGTGTTAATATAACTTTATTTAATTTGTATGAATCAACATTTTAAGTTAAAATAGTCGTATCACGCTAAAAAAAATTATGAATATTTTTTAAGTGGTTTTTGTATTTAAATCGAGTCATCATCGATATCGTGTCACGAAACCAAAAAATATCCTCTTAAACAAGTCATCAAAATTTGATTATTTTTTTTTACAAATTTTTGTTATTAAATTTTATGACCGAACATTAAAAGTCAAAGCTTGACACGGCATGGAAGACGACTTAGGGAGCCCACTTGGCTGCATAGTTTTTCCTTTTTTTGGCCGAGAAGCGTGTGGGAGCTATAAGGGTCACACTGGCACGCGCTACAAGAAGAGCGCCATAGACGCTACGCGCAGGGCTCTGAACTGGCTTGCAGTGTTCTCGTGGTGCTGCGTGTACCTATGAGACTTTCAGTGACGACTCTATCATTCTATTTTGATGAAAAGTCTGTAACAAAGTTCAATACAGGTTCCTGTCGTAGCTTGTCTCGTGTCCAGCTTGTATCTTATAAGATACAGCAGTCTGAAAAAGCCCTTTTCAATTAAATTGGAGGGCTCCAAAATAATATTTACATAATGTGTGGTAACTTTAAAGAACCATTCCGTCCTCATATGCGGCATGATCTTTTCGTAGGTAAACATATTAGAGGCATGTTTAATATTTTCGTCAAAAAACCTGGATTTCAAACAATTCTGCAACGCAGTTCAAGTGCCAGGCAGATGGAACCTTTAAGAGAATTTTCGAAGTTTATGCTGTTTTAATTATATCCATTCGCCCCCCCCCCCCCCCCCCCNTACAAATATTATTAAATAATAAGGGAACCTTCCATTATAGTTACAGGTGTGAAACGAATTACGGCAGGATAAAAAAAAAAAGTAGTTGGATTCCGAAATAGTTCTTTTAGATGTTCCCTGTGCCTTGTCAAGCTTGATATTTTAAATATAGAAACTGAAAATCAACCCTTTCAGTCTTAAATTAATTTGATATTTCTGGTTTTGCAAATAAGAAATGTTTCGGAGCGTGCTGTACTTAAGTTAACAAAGAATATTTTTTCGTTAATACAACCAATGAGCTGTAGTCGTTGTGTTTAGTGGTCGTAGATATGGACCAGTCATAACGCAGAGCAACAGCACGGTTTAGGAGTAAGTTCCTCCCACGAAAGACCACTTTAGCACTGAGCCTCGGAGCGTGCAGTGCCGAAGAGATATAACCTTCCCGTGCAACATGCAGCCACTGGTTCACGATGGCAATGAAAGGGGTTAGGTCATGGAGGAGATACAACTCCCTTAAGATAGTAACTGTATCGAGGTTCGAGAGTACCAGAGCCTGTATCCGAGGGCAAGGCACCCGGAGCTTCAGTCTGTACTGAAGGGAGGTGGAGAACTGTTTGGGATGCAAATGAAGGTGCCTATCTGAAAGGCGTTATTCTGAACGTGGCGCGGTTTCACTGGCACGTGCATTTGATCCTGCTCNCAGGGGACGACGTCAGTGGGTAAGAGTAGATCCCACGGCACCCCTCTGGCAGGGCGAGGATAAGGCACGCCGGCGGAGGGGGCTTATCTGGACGCCACCCGCTTACTAACCCCTTGCGAAAAGGGTGTCTTCCCCTCCCCCCCCCTATTCGACGATCAATCTCGCCTGCACGGTGGTCGACGACGTGGCTGATGAATGGAGTGGCNTGAATGGAGTGGCTGGCGTCGGCTTGGGGTGGCTTCCATTCGTGGCCCTCGCTTCGCCTGGAGGAATCCGCTGCACAGCTCCAAGGTTCCCGGTAACCCAGGTGATGGCTGGGTAGGATTTCTGCACGTCTCGTAGCTGTGTCGTGGATGGCTGAACACGATGGGGCCCCATGCGGTCGTAGCAAGTTACAAGACACTTCCGTCAGGATTTTAGGTCATGCGGGGTTGGGTTCGCACACCGACTCGCTTTGCCACGCTCTGATATTATAATTTTTTTCCTTCAGATAACGAACTAATTCACTTGAAGGGTATTTGTTTTAATTATTTTCCTTGAACCAAATAAAGCATTGGAAAATAATTTGTTGAGCCAAGCGTTATCGCGTGTACCTGTTACACTCGAGCAGTTGTATTAGACACACCGGCCGTGTCGGATGAATGCCGCTGTGGTCACCACTTCGAACAGAATAACCCCCAGCCACGCACGACTGCGGTGTCGTCAGACCTTATACTGAGCATTTGAGCGATGCTAGAGCACAGAATGAGGAAGAAACAAGATCTCGTGGCCTGGCCGCTGTTGTTGCCAGAACTATGCGGCCAGGCGTATGGGGCATTCCGCCTGCGACGTCGTGCAGGCACTGGAATTTTCACGGACCACCGTGTCGACAGAGTACCGTGAGTTCACGTACTCGGGTGAAAAAAACCCCCACCACCTGAGACAACCGCCGTATTGATAACAGGGGGGTCGCCGTCGGCTAGCTCGGCTCGGTTGGTAACAGCGGATCGCTCGCCGATTCAGTGCTCCACCACAACGACCCGTCAGCAGCCGTACTATTCAGAGCCAGCATCAGGCGGAAAAGAGGCGCTACGTGCTACTAACCAGGTAAAGACTGTTCACGGTAAACTGAGCACTTTTGAAAGACCTGCTTGTATCTGCTTGGATGCACAATGTGTATTCTTCCACCATATGTAAAATTAACATTGCCATTGGCCTGATCACTTTATTCACGAGTTGGTCAAGTAAAACTGTGAAATTATTCGAAAAGTAAATATTTCACAAATCTTGTTATTCTTATACTGACGAGCGTCAATAAAATTGAAATCAATAATTTCACTATTCACACAACTTCGCCTAACGCTTTTAATTCAACGTGAAGAAAAGGAACTACTTTCCCTCCATCGTTACCAACTTTACTGGGCCCATGCCACTCAGTGTGCTCGTTTTAACACATGCAGATAAGGGGCAGTGACATTTCTCAAAGGTTGATTTCAATAGTGCTCAAGTAACTGTAAACAGACTATGTATGTAATTCAACTGCGCATGTGTGTATTTTGAAAACACAACAATTATACAAGTACGTTCAGCTAATTGGTTTGGTTGCCATGAAAATTATAAGCAATCATTGTTACGTCACACGAATATTTCATTTGGCGTTAATAAGTGTTTGGTTAGCTTGAACAACCTGATATGTCTAATATTACAGAATTTGTGGCAGCAACAAAATCGTATTGGCCCAGTGCCAATATTAATTTGGCTGTAGGGTAACAGGGTCATTTGATTACCTTCGTTTGAATTCACAGATCGAGAGTTTGTTTATAAATTATGTTACTGTTTGGATAATAACGGCGTTTGTTAGACTATGTATTCATGCGTTATAAATAATAGCACGAACAGTCCCAACAAAAAAATTTCAACAGGAAAAAAAAGCATTTAAAGCTATAAAATTTGAAAATATTTGAGATAAATGTAATGCGTTAGATGATTTATAAAAATGAAATAATTAAGCCTGTGACGCTAAGACGCACTCTAGTCGGAGTCACTAAGCTTAAGCGTTCGGGCGCAATGTAGCCGGATTCGAATCTCGGCTATCTTTAAGTGTATTAATAATAATCTAAATCTTAATATACGTACAGCCATAAATATATTTAGTTGCACCAACCAAATCTTACACGTTTGGAGGAACCAATTAAAAACAAATTAATAATTTGGTTTCAGCAACAAAATATTTGATTGCTCCTGTACAAGTAATCAATTTGGTTGCGCAAACAAATTTAGATTTTTTTCAACACAGCCATTTTCTCAGGGTATATGAGTTATGCATTAGCTATCACTAGTATTGCCAGATGTATTGTTTATACGTATGCATCTAATGTTTTTTTAATATATTATAAGAAGGCACTTTTTTTTTTAAATTTAAACGAGGAAGTCGAGCAATAATTAATTTTTATTTTAGAAAACAAGTGCCCTACCTTCTACTGGAATAACACTCGTGTAAGAAGTTTCAACATATGGAATTTCTGTAAACAATATTGCTGCTTCAGAAACTGCACGAAGGGCATGGTAGAAAAATGTTTCACCTGGGTAAATAATTCAGTAATTAATTTCGCGAATGGCAGACAGGTTTTCTTCAGAAAACTTTCTGTGCACCGATATGTACAAACTTAGACGCCTGGAAGTCGTCGCCAACTGATGTCAGCGATGCTTCAAAAATTTAAGGAAGGATAAAGTGAGCGAGTTTAATTAGCTTCCTGCCCTGTCGTAGCAAAAATATAACAGATTACGGTAAGCTGAACGATAGGGCACTGACCCTATTGGGAAGTAGGGTGAACCGGGTGAGGGGGGGGGATAGAAAAGTTGCTCAGCGGTCTTGGGAACGTAAGTCGCGTTTTGGAGAAAAGTTTCTCTCCTCGGAAAGGCTAACAGTGGACCATTATTCAGATCCAGTTGGTGGTTAGGAAGGAGAAACTACTTGTCCTGTCTGTGAGAGGGATTTTCGCGCCGGCAAAGCAGTTTTCACGCGACGCAACATACATTCAAAACCCGTGCGAGGTGGGAACTCGCGTCCAGTGTAAGTGCAAGCAGTGGTAACAAAACAAAGGCAGACCTGCAACCATTAATATTATTATTAATTTACTTATCCACGACTTCATAACTTTGATCGATCGTCACATTCCAAGCCAATTTATTTTCTATTTTATTTTATTCATGTCTTTCGTTTTTACTTACTCAAGGATCACCTGATACTAAAGCCATGACCTTTTAATACTTTGTCACCAGTTATTCTCCGTAACAATTTCTACCATAATCACAGCCAAAATTCATCATCCAGGATCAGACATTTAAACACCCCTATTGAAACATACTGTAGTCAGTCAAAGCTAGGATGGTATGTGCCGGAGTCCAGGAATCCACGAGATGTCGGGTTGCTTGAGGAGTCGGCGCATGCTATGACAGCTGACCACATACTTCTCGCAGTCCGGCCTTACTGGCAATGACGGTATTATGGTGCCTGTGCTCTGTGGATCCATAGACTAAAGATGAGGTAAACCACTTATTTGTCTTCTGCGCATGTGCCCAACATTGACCTACCCCAAAGGAACACGACTGTCAAAGTCACACGGTCAACAATTATGAACGTGTTTGTTTTTATCTTAATTTTAAAATTACACTCACAATTATATTAATAAAATACTTTCTCCAACTTCAATTTAATCAAACTGCATTACAAATCGGTTAGATGAAGTATACATATATCTCAAAGCACTTGCTTACAAATTTAGTGTTCTAACCTAAAATCGAAACCATGCCGTTTTCGCTAGACGTGTTGGTAGAAATGCGGTTCAATGCTGGGACGCGGAGATTGGTCGTGCACAGCCAGCGAGATCGACCTACCTCATGTTTAGTCTACGTGTGACGTTTCTCGTGCAAAGAAGTATTTCTCTGCGAGTCGTTTCTCTTGGGATCTTCGTGACATTCTCGCATGTGATTTACCCATGAAACGCCTTCGTACGAAATTCATCTCGCGTCGTGTTGAAGCGGTTTAAATGGTCGTTCACCGGTGCAGGAGGTTCTTGACGAAGAGAGAGTGTCAGGCGGGGAGGGTTTCGGATGATACCCGGTAGCGTATAGCTTGTGTACGGGTGGATTGTGTGAGATAGAGAGAGAGGGGGAGGGGGGTACGTCACAATAGCTGCATCTGACTTGGAGATGAAGTTCGAGGAGTGGCAATATCTGCGGCTGCGCTACTG
>NQII01006678.1:14003-27033 GCA_002778355.1 Clitarchus hookeri | reverse complement strand
GGGTAGATATTTTGAGAGAAAAAAGGGAAATTCAAGATGGAAGTGGTCAGCGCCTGGCATCTAGTCCGGCATCCATTACACTAGACTCGCTATTTCCCTACTGCTTTTAACTTTTTTTAAATTGGAATTATACGAATTTCTCCAAATATCATAACCTATTATGCGGCGAGTTCAGTGAAGTTATTGTTTAGAAAATCCGACAAGCACTTTTTTGAGATATAAGCGAGTTTTCATAGGTATATTTATTTGACTACAGCTATGACCGGGTAGGTTGCATCATCCGCTGGGTGATGTTGCATTCGTGTGGACTGTGAAACAGACACGATTGCTCGGCGAATCGATCGTAATCAAGCTATGAAACACACGTTGTATTTGTCTGTGACATAAAACAACACCAAAAAACAACTTTTCGCATGCGTTTGATACCTGTGTTACTGTATCGCAATCTCGTGCGTCACTTCGTACAACACTCCGCTGAACATCCCAAAATTACGCCAATTTTAAATTTCGTATGAAACAAAAACAAAAAATAATTCGCTAGCGTAATACTGATAATTTGCATTTTTAATAAGGCGTAAGTATACACTACTTTCACTGACATGCCATAAACATGACTGAGTATAGAGCATACTCCTGAAAATACAGGGATATTTATTTAATGTTAACTTTCTAAAGTGCTCAGCTAACCGCGACCAACGCAAGGGTTTCCGTGATTATGTAATAATGAGTTTTCGTTTTTAATGTCGAGTTTGCTCATTTACTTCAATAATAACAGACCAACGCCATTATATAGCCGAGAAGTTAGACTTCACTGCCTCAACGCCTGCAAGGTAGTTTGGTACAGATGCTCAGCGAAACTCTTTATCATCTGCATAGTGTTCCGACACGCTCCTCAGCACTGTCTAGGTGAAATGCCCTTCGAGGTTCAGGATTGTCTTGCCAGTCCACGTCTCAGGTACACCACCGTGCGTGAGAGGTGTGAAATCTGCAGCCAGAGAGTTTGTAGACCGCGTGGAAGTTGCAGTCTCACGTAAAAAAACAGCAGTGAGTAGCGAGCGCCCAGAAGGGAGAACTTTTCGGGGCATTACATACTCACCCCACGTATAAGGGGAAGGGAGGTGGTCTCTACCCGGGCAGTCCGTGATGTGGATCTAAGTGGAGCGCAGAGATTTGGGTGGCTCTTAACATCGAGGTCTTGAGATCCGATGAGGGTTAAGTGAGGCGAGTATGGAGCATCGCCGGAATGCAAGGGTCAAGAGAAACGGGAGATCCCCGAGAAAACTCATCGACCAGTAGAATCGTCTGGCATGATTCCCACATGCAAAAATCCGGGAGTTGAGCCGCCGGTAATCGAACCCGGTCTGCCTACGTGGAAGGCGAGTAGTCTGACCATTGCACCACCGCGGCCCCACGTGGATCTGAAGATGAGCGCTGAAGGCTAGAGAGAGAGAGAAAGAGAGAGAGAGAGAAGTGATCCAGAGTGGATAATCAAACAGAGACGACATTGCAAGGCGGTTCGTTTGAAGTGGGCGTACCCAGTCCCTGACTGGGAGCGCGTGTCTTTGGGCACCGGCCTCGTGTCTCAGAGGCCTAATTACCAGGTGCTGATATAATATTTTGCTGGCTTGTGACATCATTTTTGCCGACGTCTCCAACTGCAGTTCGCTGGTACGAGCAGCTGTTTCACCTCTGTTTTGGTAAAGCACTCCGTGGTAGGGATGAGTAGAATGTACAACCCGCATCCCTGAAGATATCTTCTTCCTTCGTCCTCGAGGTCAAAAGGAAAGTCACGTCCGTACGAAACTGCCACACCTCTCTGACCTCGGGGCAAAACAAAAATTCCCGGACTTGAAAACTCGACAATTATTTCATCGCCGACGTTTCTTTACAGCTCTGACCCACGAGGAGGCCCCCTACCTCCTTGAAATATTCCGTGACTCCCGCAGTTTCACGACCCTTCTTCTCAACCCGATGCCCCCCTCGCAATAAATATTTGACTCCGATCCCCTCTTCTCGTACCCCTGTGTGCCTGCTCCTGAAACCCGCTCGGGTAACATTGATCGGTGACGAGCAGCCGTAATACAGGGGCGGAAATTAAAACGGCATTGCGAACGATCGCAGTTCGGGAGGTGGGTCCGGATCGCCTGCAAGGATTGGTCTTCTCAGTGGCCGTGTGTTAATGGGTTCACCCCTTCCACCCCCTCCCCCTTCCCAACTCTTTAATAAACCTTCCCTCGCTTTTTTTTCCCGGAATAAAAACTCATCTGATCAATTTCCTCGCGTGTGTATTCCCGAAAATGTAGGACGAAATACAGCGTGGAGCGATCACAGGATGCATATGAGGAAAAACAAAAGGAAATAAGATTTTTTTTAATCCGAAACGATTTCGAAAATGTTAATACAGCCTGCCGGGTTCAGTTTCAGGTTTGAGTATCGACAATTTCATCGAAGTCAGGTGGGGTCGCGATGGCTGAGTGGTTAGACTGCTTGCCTTCCGCCAAGGTGAATAGGTTTCAGTCACCGGCCGGGCCACTCCCGGATTTTCGTAAGTGAGAATTGTGCCGGACTGAGTGGATAATGGCAATGATGGACAAAACACTTAATCCTTTATGTACCCCCATAAAAAAATCGCACGAGGTAAGAACCGGGCTTCTTGGGGGCCAGTGATGAAGAGCCTGGTCACCAGCTGCTCCTCGACCAATCCAGCGTTGCGGCAACGTCTCGTTCAGGTATCCGCGAAAATTTAGGTGCTAGTGGGGTGGCGCAGCATAAAGGAAACATCAGACCTTCCCCTTCACATTGACGTGTCGAATGCGAGCGAGCTCGCTACCCCCTCGCCACCTCAAACCGAGAGTTACGAACGCCATCCAAACCGTAACACCGGACATGCTGNCTCGCTACCCCCTCGCCACCTCAAACCGAGAGTTACGAACGCCATCCAAACCGTAACACCGGACATGCTGACAAGAACGTGGAAGGAGTTTGATTGTCGCGTAGATGTCATTCGGGCAGCTCATGGTGGTTGAAATTGAACGATTATGAATGCATTGTAAACAAAATTCACGGTTCCACGGTTCATTTGATTGGTCAATTAAGGTTGTAGGTTGTTTGGTTTTGATACTATAGACCTTCAAATTTGAGATATTCTTTTATACTCAACCTGTATAATGGTTTAGTAACCGAATTCATAATTTATCCTCTCAAGCCATACTTAAAAGTGATATTTGACTTAGTACGAAGCTTTTGTTCTGTATTCTAAACGTGAACCAATAAACGCCAACCAACCTGCGAGGTAGAAGCTGAAACCACAAAGCAACTTCATGAGAAGTACTGCTTTTGAAGGGCGTTAAAAGGCTAAATCTGTCTGTAAACAAGACAGGGATGTAAGGCAGATGTTACCTGGCCTGTAGCCGAAATTTTAGGAAAATTCTATTTATATTATCGAACCCCGAGAACTCTGGAAGTTTATTACATATTTTTTATTCCATAGTTAATTTTTTCTAATACCCGTTACGCAATAGTGACTTACTTAAAAATAATATGAACAGTTCACATACAGATATATATTATGCTGTAACGGTTACAGTTTCAGTTTTCAGGATGAGCCACGTTATTACTCACTGCTCCTCGCGATGTGAATTGATGCTTTGTTTTCATGTATATATTCAAAACGTATTATTATTTTTGCTATTTATTTTCGTTAGTGAATTGTAAGAACTGTAAACCACCAAATAAAATAAGCACAAAGATAAAATCAAACATCAATAAAACTGACATAACCTAGAAGTCAGAAATAACTTATCGCAGATTCTTTTTGTTCTATTTCTGTGTTTATTATTACAATTAATGAAATATCAAGCAGTGAATACTGTCCAACTTTCTTTGAATTAGGACAGTAGTGGCAAGTTGGAACATTAAACTACAGAAATGGTTCAAACGTATAAGCAATGCCTTTACATTCTCCAGTTTCATCTTACCATTAGGTTTCCAAACAAAGAGAANAAATGGTTCAAACGTATAAGCAATGCCTTTACATTCTCCAGTTTCATCTTACCATTAGGTTTCCAAACAAAGAGAAGCTATGTCGGGTATGTTCTATTCGCGGTTTCTTCACACAATTTGAATCAAACCATTGAAAAATCACACTACGTAAGACGAGCTTAATTGTCTCCTAAATATATAATGTATCACAAACGTTTTATACTTGTGTTAACATAAAATAAAATATAACATCATTTTTATTAAATTGAACTTTTACGTATATCCAATTATAAACTATAACATTTTTAACATTTATAATTAATTTAAATTAAAACAGGGAGAAAGTAGATGTGTTGGTAATACCTAGTAAGAAAACATCTTAATGCAAAATATTATTACACTGAGTGCACACGGATGAGGTGCGCTGTCCCTATGGTGTAATTTTGTAGTCGGTTAGAGGAATGATTTAGGGGAGTCTGAGCAACGGATATCGGAGTAGGCGCTAGGCGCCGGCCGCCACGTTGTGACGTTACCCGACCACCATGTTGGATCCAGGTGACCTTGAACTTGACCTTTAACCTTTATCCGATGACTTTGGATGTCCTTGAACCCAAAAATTTCCAAAAAAAATTCCCACAATTTTATTTAAAAATCACAAAAATATTTTGTAAACATTAAAAAAATTATTGTATGTCGATGACCTTGACTCCATTCCCGTTACCTTTGTTAAACTTCAGCACAAAAAATTCCCAAAAAATTCCTAAAAACTCCAACAAATTAGACACTGTCCGGGGCTGTCTTTTAAAATATAAACAACGATATTTTTCAATGTTTTTTTTAATCTGGTAAAAATAAATATCTGTAACTCATGCTTAACTTTTCAAATGGTGTGTTCAGCATTTAAATGTATTAAATTTTAGACTGCATATATTTTTTGTAAACACCCATTTTGTTAATGCTGTGATTATGATTTCCCTTTAAGTGTCCGGGGCTAGCCACATTTCCCCTCCTATTTTGCTCCTAAATAAAATGATAGTATGATTTATAATCAGGATACCTTCTAAACTATCAATTCATAACCGAGTGTACAATTCTCGCTGGGTCAAAGACACAGGGAGACTTCCACAGACACAGCTGACAGGGGAAAAAACGAAAGAAATACGTCTATCACGTACACAGTAGAGTAACTGAGAAAAAGGTTTTGTTGAACCAAACACGTTTTTTTTGGCGTAACCAAATTACTTGTTAGAATAGGGGGCAATTAAAAAATGTTGTCGTTGGAAATCAACTATTTTGTTTTTTCTTATTTGGTTGCCTCAAACAAAGATTTCATTAGTGCAACCAAAGATTTGTTTAACTCTACGCGCATTAAACAGTTTCGGCTAGTATAAAAACATTGGGAAACCGACCGAGATTAGAAACCAGATCACCCCTGCCCAAGCACTATGTCCTAGCAACTTCATCTGCAGATACTACAGTTGAAGTCAGAACGTTTTCAAATACACACATTAAAAATGCTGGCCAATGTGCGCAAATAAATATTTGAAGTTATACAGCTTTCCNAGAACGTTTTCAAATACACACATTAAAAATGCTGGCCAATGTGCGCAAATAAATATTTGAAGTTATACAGCTTTCCTTTCTAGTTGCCTGTTAAAACGTCTTCTATAATGATGATTGTGCCATTATTAAGCAACACGGTTACTATCAGAATTGTCACAGAAAAATGCGAACAAAAAATTATCGAGCTGTATTTTCGGACAAAGGCGATCAAATGAGTTGCCAAACAAATATATTCAGTTGAGTCAACTAAATATTTAGTTGATAGACTAATTTATTTTGGCTCAACACGGAGGTGTTGTTTATTGAAGCATGTATTTCGTTAGATGGACAAAAGTAATTTTGTTAGTTTCCAAGTTTTATTTACTCAAAAAAAATATTTTTTTGCCCTGTACAAACAAATATTTTGTTGGCCTTTCTGTCAGTATTGGATGTTAGCGATCCGTCAACTCTTGCCACAACGCATCACTACCTCTAGGTGCAGCCTGTCTTTCACTGGCTTTCCAACGAGTTCCAACAGATTGTTTCTGAACCTCATCTGTTCTGTGGAGGCATTGTGACCCGGTGGTTGCTCTCGAAGGCCACGGGTCGTTCGTTGATCGATAGGAGACCCAAAAATACCAGGTCTATAATGGAGCGGAACCACGGATGACGCCGATGCCGTAACTCCAGTAGACGCGACCTTTATTCTTTATTTTTTGTAGTTGTAAAATTTTCTGGAAAATCCACACACGCGTTCAGAAGCCGAAGTAGTAAAAATAAATTCACTGTGGTTAAAAAAAATAATGGGAAATGTTCAACTGGAAATCAGTGGTGACTTAGTGATTATCTTGATGGATGAATCTTACTGAAATAGTTATTACTTATGCTGGATTCTAATGAATCCCACAATTGCAGGGCGTTGATTCCCTTCTTATTCTAACGCTTCATAAGGTGATTGCAGCTTATTAACTTTCAGTTACTTATATTATGTAATTTGTTCCCACACTTTACATTTTTTTGTACTTTTACAAGAAAAATACTTGGAGACCCAGTTGCCAAGAAGATCTTTTGTAGAACTACAGTGAGTTTTCTTGTAAAATCTACAAAACATTTATTTGCAATATTACAAATGATAGCCTTGTATTGCAACTGACATTTTTAAGAGTTGTAAACCAAATTACTTTCTTTTCTTCTAGAAAACAAATGTGATGAATTAATAACAGAGAACAACTAAAAAAAAANTTGTAAACCAAATTACTTTCTTTTCTTCTAGAAAACAAATGTGATGAATTAATAACAGAGAACAACTAAAAAAAAAATATTTCAAATAATTTACGAAAAAAAGAATTATACTTTGCCAGCACGAAGACTAGAATCCGCACCCTTGTAGTCACAGTCGGCGCCCTTAACCACATGACCAACTTGACTTACAAGATTTAAGCTTATTTTCACTGTAAATATAGCTGCTAGTATCTGAAAAAATTCTATAAGTTATTCGGTTAAGAAGAATGGATATATAATTTTCATTTTAGGAGTTCAGTTGTTGAGTTAAGAGAGTTGGACTGCTGTTAACAATGAGGTATTGAGAGCTGATTTAAGAATTCTGTGCAGCTAGGAAACATTAAAAATTAATTGATAATACGGTCACGTTTTTATTGAAATTGTGGTTTTGTAATGATTATTTGAATGGTTTTAAGTGTTTTACGTTATTCGAACTTGCAATAAATTTATTATTGCATGAAGCTACATTTTACATCACCTATAGTTTTTGCACAGCTTTGTGCGGTTTTAGGTTTTTGAGTGACCGAAATGTTGCTGAATATCTTGGAAACGGGTCTGTATAGTACAAACATTTCTTGAGGTATATTACAAACACGGACCTTGTAATTTTACAAAACAGTAGTTTTAAAAGAAGAATCTTTGCACTGTTACAAGTATTTGTCAAATTACAGAGAATTTGTCAATAAAATTTACAAAATTTTATTACAGTGCACTTATTAATGTTTACAGTTTCACCATAAACGAGTTCCTTCCCTTGCAGTTTATACAGCTTCTGTCTTACATTGTAACATTGTAAATCTACGAATCATTTTTACATTTACAATTTGTATGCATTTATATGATAAGTATGTACACTATATATACATATACAACGCTGTAAAATATGCAACAAAAGAAAAAACACAAACCATTTTTACCTACAATAATTACTAAGGGGGTCCCTGAAATATATATTTTCAAGTCATTCTATTTTCGAACTTACGGATGTAAAACAAATTCTTAAATAGCATTTCTCAAACTGAAATTTTTAAAAAGTTTGTTTATCGTCATTTCCCTGCATTGTGAAAACACAGTTTATGCCATGTTACTTTCGAGAAAAATTGCGTGACCCTGTGTTGACATCGTGGGGTGTAGGTTCTCAAATTCGAATTAACAAAGAAGGGTTTTATTGCATAGTACTCTCAGACGAAGGGTATTATTGCATGGTACTCTCAGACGAAGGGTNTTGTAAACCAAATTACTTTCTTTTCTTCTAGAAAACAAATGTGATGAATTAATAACAGAGAACAACTAAAAAAAAATATTTCAAATAATTTACGAAAAAATGAATTATACTTTGCCAGCACGAAGACTAGAATCCGCACCCTTGTAGTCACAGTCGGCGCCCTTAACCACATGACCAACTTGACTTACAAGATTTAAGCTTATTTTCACTGTAAATATAGCTGCTAGTATCTGAAAAAATTCTATAAGTTATTCGGTTAAGAAGAATGGATATATAATTTTCATTTTAGGAGTTCAGTTGTTGAGTTAAGAGAGTTGGACTGCTGTTAACAATGAGGTATTGAGAGCTGATTTAAGAATTCTGTGTAGCTAGGAAACATTAAAAATTAATTGATAATACGGTCACGTTTTTATTGAAATTGTGGTTTTGTAATTATTATTTGAATGGTTTTAAGTGTTTTACGTTATTCGAACTTGCAATAAATTTATTTTTGCATGAAGCTACATTTTACATCACCTATAGTTTTTGCACAGCTTTGTGGGGTTTTAGGTTTCTGAGTGACCGAAATGTTGCTGAATATCTTGGAAACGGGTCTGTATAGTACAAACATTTCTTGAGGTATATTACAAACACGGACCTTGTAATTTTACAAAACAGTAGTTTTAAAAGAAGAATCTTTGCACTGTTACAAGTATTTGTCAAATTACAGAGAATTTGTCAATAAAATTTACAAAATTTTATTACAGTACACTTATTAATGTTTACAGTTTCACCATAAACGAGTTCCTTCCCTTGCAGTTTATACAGCTTCTGTCTTACATTGTAACATTGTAAATCTACGAATCATTTTTACATTTAAAATTTGTATGCATTTATATGATAAGTATGTACACTATATATACATATACAACGCTGTAAAATATGCAACAAAAGAAAAAACACAAACCATTTTTTACCTACAATAATTACTAAGGGGGTCCCTGAAATAGATATTTTCAAGTCATTCTATTTTCGAACTTACGGATGTAAAACAAATTCTTAAATAGCATTTCTCAAACTGAAATTTTTAAAAAGTTTGTTTATCATCATTTCCCTGCATTGTGAAAACACAGTTTATGCCATGTTACTTTCGAGCAAAATTGCGTGACCCTGTGTTGACATCGTGGGGTGTAGGTTCTCAAATTCGAATTAACAAAGAAGGGTTTTATTGCATAGTACTCTCAGACGAAGGGTACTATTGCATGGTACTCTCAGACGAAGGGTTCTTGAGTAAACAGCATCAAAACTGAGGGAATGCATTTCTTTTTTGACNTATTGCATGGTACTCTCAGACGAAGGGTTCTTGAGTAAACAGCATCAAAACTGAGGGAATGCATTTCTTTTTTGACAACTACGCAACTTGTACGTCAGAGTTTTATTTTCTAAATTAATTACCCAACTGTTTGTCATTAATGTTAAATTTAATTTCAAGAACTCTGCTGTGTTCGGAAGTTAGTAGTTTTAGGATAAGTACTTACACATTATTTTTAAGAAGATATTTCAAAATAGTAAGTTTATAGACTCGTACCTCCATTATTTTAATTTTTTTTCTGAAGTTAGGCTGGAATTATGAAATTACCTTCCTGTCTGCGTGGCTGTGTTTCTACACGTATTTGCGTACGTGGTACTACGGGTACTAGCGCGAACCTGCCTTTAAACCAACACTGAAAGCACCTTAGGAAGATGCCACCGTAACCAGGGCAATTTGCAAACAAACGCGGCGAAAGAGTGCCAATACAAAGCTAACCCCGGTGACACATAAGCGCTGGTCTACGGGTACAAAATAAGCTATCAGCAGTTTCGCGACGAGATGGAAGGTAAACAAGGACATATTTATGATGATGGTGTCGTTAAGAAAGGCATATCGCGGACGTAAAATCTGCCAATCTGCAGCTATACACCAATACGATTACTTGATTGTTAAACTTTTCAACTATAGCTTTACACATTCAATGTTAACGTGAAGTAAAATGTGCTTTAATATTTTTTTAGTGTTATCAATGTAATCTTGTAAACAAGTTACCGAGGAATTGTTTGTAAAAATGCATTTAAAAAATGCAGCGTATATTTTCAAACACCAAGTACAAAAATTAGGTTAAATACCAAGATAAGACATTTGTTGAAATTCACAAAAAAAAANTATATTTTCAAACACCAAGTACAAAAATTAGGTTAAATACCAAGATAAGACATTTGTTGAAATTCACAAAAAAAAAACCGGGATGCAGTTGTGTCGGGAACACGGCCGTGAGTGTTACGTGAATATTTACCTTGGTATATGGGAATAAAATGAAAGTAATGAAATGGATACTTGTTCTTTTCACATAAATTGACAGATAGAGACGAGATTTTTCATTTGGCACCAAATCAACGCGTTAGCACATTGTGGCCACGAGATATACTTCCGGGAAATTTTCTCCCACGCCCAAAATTGCTGGCAAAATTAATTAATAAAAAAATCAGTACGAAAAAAAAGAGAGAAATAAAAATAATTGATTTGCAAAGTTTCATGGTTTGTTTTTAANAAATAAAAAAATCAGTACGAAAAAAAAGAGAGAAATAAAAATAATTGATTTGCAAAGTTTGATGGTTTTTTTTTAAGTTTAATACATGACATCCTTACGAAAAATTGCCACAGTAAACTAACGGTGCCGTTGAAAATGTTGAGTTAGTAGAACAGGCAGGAGCGAAGGCGGTTGGTAAAGTTTCCTGGGTTAGGTGCTGATGGTCACTTTGTTCCGGATTGCCTGGAAGGCCCTTGCAACGAAACTCCCGAGTGGCACTGAATGGTCTCAGGAATGGGTACTGTGTTTCTGCAGTGACCGCACCAGTTCGGGCGAGGGGGAGGGTGAGGGAAGGAATGCAGCAAAAGAGATTGGGCCAGCTCTACGATAGAGGGGAAGCTTGAGCCCAAGGAGTAGTTTTACAGAGAAGAGAAGGGGGAGTGGAATTTTTTTTTGCCGTACCCCTTTCCCGACGACTGCTTCTTCGCCCAGGAGGAATTCAATTCCCCGGGTGATTTGGAGGGGGGCGGGGTGTCCTTGCAGTTCCTCTCTGCAATTCTTCTCGGCTTAATTGGATCACGAACCCTCTCCGACTAAGGTGGTCTCCCCTTCGGCGTGAGCTCTAGGTTCAGTGACCTTCTTCGGGACCCTTCCGGGGCCTTCACTCAGCCCCGCGTTCCAAAGTTCCACTCCATCGGTAAGTGGCGTTTTTTATATGTGACGCGTCATAGGAGAAGGGACCTTATCTCCCACTGTGTAATTTTACACGAGAGCACAAAATGGTCGATATTGTTAGAAGACCTCAGAGTGGCGTATACGAGTTCGTGAGGGATGTAGGTGTTCATTAATAGAAAAATCTTAAATTTGATTTCTAATTTATTCACACATATTCGATCTGTGCAATGTCATCATTCCAAATGTCTTACACTCACGCATCCGGTCCAGTGGTCCAGCCCGCCAGTTAAACACAAACTCCGAAAACTAATACTGTAGACTCCGAGGTCCGTCGCGGCTTAAATAGTTTCGCTGGTCTGATCTGTAATGTTCTCCGCACCCCGAGTCACGCTGAGACGGGCTAAGGCGATGAGCAGATCAATATTGGAATTATAACGCCAGAAATTCAATCTGCCCAAGGATGGGAGAGCAGGAGTCCCGACGGGCTTATCTGACGCACACGGCGGCTCGCCTTTGTAAGTCACCGCGCGCTTCGCGAGTTATCGCTCGCCTGGCCTTGGCACAGCCCTACGCTCGGTCCAGTGGGGCGGGGCAAGGAAAGCGATGCAAAGCAGCAAACATTTAACGATATTTACATCACTTCTATCACACAGGAATTTCAGTATCGGCTGTTAATTCAGGACANAAGCAGCAAACATTTAACGATATTTACATCACTTCTATCACACAGGAATTTCAGTATCGGCTGTTAATTCAGGACAGAATGTCTTATGAGGTGGTAACTCGTCTACTAGACAGGGCTAAGTAACATAAATATGCTGTACCCCTTAAATTAAAAACAAACTTTAATCTTTCTTTTCTCACAACTACCAATTTATGTTTTCCCATTTCAAAATTATATACATTATTATTATTATTTTTTTTAGATTTTGGCTATAAAAATACAATTTATGTATTATATTGAGAACATTGTCCTCTTTCAATATAGAAGGACCTAACAGACAATAGAAAATGAACTAGCGAGCGATAGGCAACCAACTGGACTAGAAAATTGATTGGTGAACAACAACCACAATTAAAAAAAAAAAAAACTGCTACTTGTGTTAAATTAAATTAGGAGGGCGGGGAGCAGGGGAGCATGCGTTATCGCTGAACGTGTTAACTGAAGTTTATAGATTTCTGGAAGCTTATATAAAAATCAAGAAAGTGCAATCCTGAATAACAGTTTGTGCCTACTTTGTAAGCAAATATTTTGATGGAACGATACATTCCTTTAGCGCGATATGTTACGCCGCACTGCAACGTGCGGCGTAACATTTATTATGGCATAATAAATAGCTCGACTGTAATGCATCCCGTTTGAAAAAAAATTTGCTCTCAAAGTTGGCAGAAAGTACTATCTAGGATTACCGTCTCCTAGTTTCCGTATATTGCTTTCAAAAGCTGTAGGTTATTTTTATCAATGTGTTTATTGTTTTTTATGTACCACGTTCTCTAAATTCATGAAACAGTTATAAGTAACCACCCGGTAGNAAGCAGCAAACATTTAACGATATTTACATCACTTCTATCACACAGGAATTTCAGTATCGGCTGTTAATTCAGGACAAAATGTTTTATGAGGTGGTAACTCGTCTACTAGACAGGGCTAAGTAACATAAATATGCTGTACCCCTTAAAATGAACAAACTTTAATCTTTCTTATCTTACAACTACCAATTTATGTTTCCCCATTTTAAAATTATTTACATTTTTATTATTTTTTTTTTTTTTTTTAGATTTT
>NQII01006678.1:0-13949 GCA_002778355.1 Clitarchus hookeri | reverse complement strand
TTTTTTTTAGATTTTGGCTATAAAAATACAATTTACGTATTATATTGAGAACTTTATCCTCTTTCAATATAGAAGGACCTAACAGACAATAGGAAATGAACTAGTGAGCGATAGGCAACCAACTGGGCTAGAAAATTGATTGGTGAACAACAACCACAATTAAAAAAAAAAAAAAACTGCTACTTGTGTTAAATTAAATTAGGAGGGCGGGGAGCAGGGGAGCATGCGTTATCGCTGAACGCGTTAACTGAAGTTTATAGATTTCTGGAAGCTTATATATAAAAATCAAGAAAGTGCAATCCTGAATAACAGTTTGTNGCGTTAACTGAAGTTTATAGATTTCTGGAAGCTTATATATAAAAATCAAGAAAGTGCAATCCTGAATAACAGTTTGTGCCTACTTTGTGAGCAAATATTTTGATGGAATGATACATTCCTTTAACGCGATATGTTACGCCGCACTGAAACGTGCAGATTTATAGCTAAAGAAATAGCTCGATTGTAATGCATCCCGCAGAAAAAAAATTTGCTCTCAAAGTTAGCAAAAAGTATTATCCAGGATTGCCGTCTCCTAGTTTCTCTATATTACTTTCAAAGGCTGTAGGTTATTTCTATCAATGTGTTTATTGTTTTTTATGTACCACGTTCTCTAAATTCATGAAACAGTTATAAGTAACCACCCGGTAGNCTATCAATGTGTTTATTGTTTTTTATGTACCACGTTCTCTAAATTCATGAAACAGTTATAAGTAACCACCCGGTAGCTTTGCGTCAGAGAATATTCCAAGCGAGGATTACGTAACAATGGCTAAACTTCAGCCCGGCACTGATTTTTGGACTCTCGCAAAATTTCGATGTAAATTTTGGCACCGTGAATACGGAAGGTTGTACTGACGATAATAAATAATCAATACAGCCGTGAAACGAGCCAGATATAAAACTTGCAACACTCGTGCTAGGGATACGATAAAATTTATGTAGGCAGGTGATAAGGGAAAATATCTATCGTAAGAACAGTGAACTGTGGTAAATGGAAGATTCACAAGACTACAAGAAAGAATGCGAATTCGGTTACCGAGGATGTGAGGATAGCTGAAAATACACACGCTGTAAAAACATTTTGTAAATTTCACTGAGAAGTTCCCTGTGCGTTCAAGAAACCTCTGTCAAACTACAGTAGTATGCCTTGCATAATTTATTTCTGTAATGTTACGAAAGCTGCATTTGTAGTACGTTAGGAAAAATATTTATACTGACCACAAATCACTATGAGTCGAAGTTACAAACTATCATAATCTATGATAAATTTTCACTTTAAACAAGTGAATGGTTTAACGGAAATAATGTGCTGTTGAATAATAATAATAATTGAATAGGAAGGCGAGGAGACGATGTTTCCTAATTGCATTATTTGGCTTGTGGAAATCTGCATTGCCTTTCCCTTGCTTTCCCAGGAAGGATAGGCTTTTGCAGTCGTACGACTTTGTGTATTTCCCCTGCTCGATACTTTTTGTAACCAACCAAACAGATGGTAAGAATAATTTTTAGGAACGTTATACCAATAACTGCTGTCCCGACGCCTATAAAACAATATACCTGGCATAGTAATAAAAAAAATTTATTTCCAATTCTTAATATTATCATTTGGAGTTCAAGCCTGTAAGTTGTAATGTTACAAATATATGTATTGCATTTACTAACGAAAACCTTTCATTGTAATAAGAAAGTTTTGTTTTTGACAATGGGTTCCCCCACTATCCCAGTATATCTGTTGCAAGAGTACAAAAATTTGTTACAGTGCGTGAATTGATCGTAAGTTATCGGAACGACGACGGTCGGAGGAGCGAAAGGGACTTGAACGACATCGAACAGGAGAGGTTTTTCTATTTTTTCTATTTGCACCGAGAGGTGTGAAGTAACATTGACCGAGGATACGAAGCGATGACGGATCACAGAGGTGGTGTAAATGGGACTACCCCGAGAAAAAACCCACCGACCAACGGCAGCGCCCGGCACGTTTCCCACATGCGTAGATCCGCGATTTGACCCCCGCCGGGAGTCGAAACCAGCACGCCGCAGAGGCCTCGATCGCTGTTTGAATTGCAGGTGGAGTAACGCCGAGATCACGCAGCTTCGAAAAACACGACACGGTACTTACGGCTCTTGTTCATAGTAATTGCTAACAATGTACGATTGTATAAAAATTTACATTTTACGAGTTGTTTAGTATTTTTGTGCGTAATGTTAACTGGGTGTTATGAGCTTCTCGTAAAAATGTCGAGAACATGCTTACATTTTATCAATAATTTCTTGCCTTCGNGTTAACTGGGTGTTATGAGCTTCTCGTAAAAATGTCGAGAACATGCTTACATTTTATCAATAATTTCTTGCCTTCGAAATCACACAGTGAAAATTAGACACAAATGAATTAAATGAATAGTAAATTGTAAATTTTATATAATCAAATATTTTCAATAATACCTTTGAAACTGAAATTATGACACAAAAATGGAGAAATTTTTACATAATTGGTGAAACCGAGCCTTAAAACTGAACAGCCAATCAACTACAAGATAAATATGACGTGAGTCCAGCATTTATGTCGCCTGACTAGCAGTTTTGGATTAGAAATGATTTCGGCACGACAAAAAAAACTGGAACACCTTGCAAAACGAATTGTATGACAAGCTTTCCCTGCAGTGGCAAATGCACAGATTAGAATAAAACAATTTGGTAGTTACAGTATTTAACTCGTAACAATAAAAGCATTTACCTTCGCATGCCTTAACTACACCTCCGATCTTTGTCAACATCATGTATTCCAAATTTCCTGTCTGCTCGCCGCCTTTGAAACCAGCTTTGTCAATCGGCGCCTTCTAAATGGTTGTGAACAATTCTACTCTTCGTGTCACGTGATATTAGGGTGAAACGAGGTGAGTATGGAGCAGCGTCGGAATGAAGGTGCGGGTGAAACGGGANTTCGTGTCACGTGATATTAGGGTGAAACGAGGTGAGTATGGAGCAGCGTCGGAATGAAGGTGCGGGTGAAACGGGAAATCCCCGAGGAAACCAGCGAACCAGCAGCATCGTCCGGCACAACCCTGACATACGAAAATCCGGAGGCGACACCGNAATCCCCGAGGAAACCAGCGAACCAGCAGCATCGTCCGGCACAACCCTGACATACGAAAATCCGGAGGCGACACCGCCGGTAATTGAACCCGGTTCGCCTAGGTGGGAGGGGAGTAGTCTAACCACTACACCACCGCGGCGTCTATGGTTGTGGTTTTCGTTAAGTCGGGTCTATGTGACTCCAGCATAAGAAAGTTCAGTNGGAGGGGAGTAGTCTAACCACTACACCACCGCGGCGTCTATGGTTGTGGTTTTCGTTAAGTCGGGTCTATGTGACTCCAGCATAAGAAAGTTCAGTTTGTTAACGGTGCCTGCCAACTTCTTTGCGATCTAATTTGAACTTACTCTAACTTAAGAATTTACAGTAAATTTTGCAGTTAATTAGTAATGTAGTTCTGTATCTTAGCGTATACCAAAAATACACGACAAACATAGAAACCTACTAAAACCCTATGTACGAATGTAAACGAATCCCACTCACTATTATGAAAGTGAAAATTAAAACGGCACAATTATAAAATATGGTGGGCTCATTTGTAAAGTGGCACAAGGTTTTTTGTATTTTGTATTCTGTCACCTACCTTTAAATATTTAACGTAAAAGGAAGAGGTAATAAATAAAAGGGAAAGAATAAAAGTTAATAAAAAGGAAGGATTTAATAAAATTAAAATTTTTACACGAAATGTGTACTTCACCCTCTTATTAAATTACCCTTCCCCAATTCCCAGCCCGAATAACAGCACCCCAAACCGAACTCGTGCCAGTGTACACCCATAATAATGGTTTTCCTCTTTATATGCGAAACTTCAACGGATACTGGGGGTTCGTTTGGAATATGATACCATTTGAAATATGAATATTGCTGTTGTAATAAAATACCACGTTACCTGGTAATTGCTAGTAGATTTATGATTAAAACTCATTAAATTACGATATTGTGGTTTGAGTCAATTTTTATGCTTGTGTGTGTAAAATTTTTGAATTTCCAGCAACTGTAACATTTCCTTTTTATTTTACATTAGAGTAATATTTGTAATGACATCACGTTAACGTTACTTACAATTTCACTGTAGATACTAATCATTATTGTGTCAATGGAAAATTACTTTTTATACATGATGCAAGGATATATAATGGACCTAACTAAGAACTAAGATAGGGCTTTCACGTTCTAAAAGCGAGAAAATAATATTGCAATAATTACGTACAGATGTGCTGTAGCAAAATTTAAAATATTATTTCATTCAAGCGCCAAGCCTGAACAGAGGCATAAAGAAACGGCCGAGAATATAGAAAGTCGCGTATAAACGAACGCTCCAAAATTTGCCTAGAAATAGGAGGGTTGTGGAGGTCGAACATGTGCCGAAAACCACCTTCCAGTGCAGCGCGTTGTTATAAACGTAGAGACCACGACTTTTCAAATGCGAGGCACGTACGATACCACACAACAAAAACACAATTGGTGTTTACGTGTACGCATTCCACATTTCGTAAACAGAGTGTTTTATTTGGCTTATCGTCTCCTCTCCCACCCTTATGTTGTCGGACTAATTAGGATAGGGAAAGGACGAGGGCCGCTTAAAAACTTAAATAACATAAATTGACAACCGTAAAACGCTACATTCGGCCATGATTCATATCAGGTTCTAATGCGGATTCCCACTTCAACGATCTCGATCACGAAGGCATCCTTTAAACAAAGAGAAGTAAAAACGTGTCACGGATTTCAAAAAACAGTTAGGCATATATAAAATTCCGAGGCAATATTTGTTTTAGTAAATATGTAGCACTGAGTCAATGTCGTATTTTTATATCACTCTGATAGTGAGTGAAGAGATTTTGGCGGTTATTAACAGCGAGGTCTTGATAGCCGATGAGGGTGATTGAGGTGAGTACGGAGCAGCGCCGGAATGAAAGGGCAGGGGAAACTGGAGATCCCCGAGATAAAGAGCCGACCAGTGACATCGTCCGGCACGATCCCCACATGAGAAAATCCGGGAGTGACCATGCCGGGGATTGAACCCGTTTCTCCTTGGTGGGAGGCGAGCAGGCTAACCGCTCAGCTACCGTGGTCCCTAACACTCTAAGAAAAATTTCGTTATTTTACCGTGTAATTGTATACACGCACTGTCAAGGCATGACAGGTAAATTTTTTTACCATATACATCACTGTAGCATTCGTATATTTTTCCAGGGAAGAGTAAAATGTGTACTGAAGTACGTAACTTTGTAAAGTGTCATTTCTGTATTTTAAACCCGATGATTAGTAACTTCTCCATAGTATGTACGGATTGAAAACCTCATTTGTTACTCTTTCGAGAGGTAACTGAAAATTTTGTTACAGCGTACACCTTTCAAAATTCCGTTTATCTAATTACCGTTGAATAGTTTCTGTCTTAAAAAAAAAAATTGCAAACCTGTTGCTGCGTTTTCGTTGTTACAAAGGTGCGAGTAGAAGTATACGGAAATCAAATACTAGCGGCTAGGAAAGTGACGGCGACATCCCTGCAGAGATTGCAGGACAGCGGATAGCAGGGGTATGGAAAAGTAACACAGTTACCTCCCTTTAGGCTGTCCACAGGTCAATTAACCTATTTTGAAAGCCCTGATTAGGTAATATTTTTTAGCCAAATTTATATCCTTCCGCCATCTGTAAATTTAATATTGTCAAGAACCGTATCACTTAATTCATGCGCCGATAAAGTGAAACTGGGAAATCGTTAGGATCGTAAATATTTTATTAACACGGTGCCAATTCTGACATTTATTTACGTAAAACAAACGGAAATTAAATGAAATCATATCCAATGTCCTCAAATTTAATCATTATACTNCTGACATTTATTTACGTAAAACAAACGGAAATTAAATGAAATCATATCCAATGTCCTCAAATTTAATCATTATACTTTTAATACAAGATTAAGACACAGAACTATTTTTCCTTCACCGTTGCCAACTTTACTGGTAGCACGCTGGTAAGTGTATCCCATACATAGGGTTATGGGCAGGGACTTTTTTATTCAAGTGTTTATTACGAAATGACTGATAGTGAATTAGCTATAATCATCATCTTGTCATCTCGTAGTTTCGGAATGGTAAAGGGTTTATGTGCAAGTTCTCCGCTGATATCTATCGATCGTTGCAATATTCGGTGTAATACTGCTCCGTATAAAAGTCATTTCGACTCAAATGTAGGGAGCGAGTCGTATGATAGTGCCCGGTTTTCCGAATTCGAAACGTGAAACAGCCACAGAGAAGAACGTGTTCTACGAAACCAGTCCACGGATTACGAACAATAATTCTTTAATTGGTGGAACAGTTTTGGGCCATTTTTAGTGTACATTGCGAGATGAACACTGCCAGCCATTATACTGATTAAAACACCTTCGGTGGGTACCACTACCAGCCCAATTTAAGAACATGTGTGAGTGGAGGAAACGAAATTGACAATAATTCCCACAGGAAAAGGGAAAGAAATTAGCACAGTATTAGTTTGGCATGTGACGAAGTGTTGTTGTTAGAGAGAACCAATTTATCCTGGTTTGCAATGGCGGTAACTGCATTTTGAATGAAGACGAAGTACAAAGAAGGTTCCAGTCCCTTAACGATCACCGTTCATCCAAGAATGGNGTAACTGCATTTTGAATGAAGACGAAGTACAAAGAAGGTTCCAGTCCCTTAACGATCACCGTTCATCCAAGAATGGCTTTTCTATCTGAGTCGGGGGTAGCTTTGAAATGCATTGTCAAGTGGGCGGTTAACGTCATTTATGGCCAGATATGTCCAGGAGATCGATTACCAGCAAGTACCGTACGAGGAAGCTGGGAAGCACTTTTGAAGATAAAGTTCAGGAATACGCAATACCGTTTAAGGTGTAGGTCAAAGATATATCAAATCTTCAAGGTGCTGTCACCATCATTACGGCATATAAATACGAACCAAAAAAACTGAAATTGAGTATCAAGAGTACTATAAAAAAATGAAGACATTACAACAGTTATCCTCGTTTCAGGAGACAGTTTATTCGTCCGGCACAATTTACCACTGTAATCGCTACCGTGATTTTGTGACACCATTTTTCGGACAGATAAATAAACTGCGCAAAACATCGATAATTCTGTCTCTAAAAGCTGACCCGAGAGACTTTGGCTGAGGTGTTAAGTGGCCCGTATAGTTGTCATGCGTGTTTCATTGTAAACAGTTGTGTCTGTTCTAATTTAAAAAAATACTGCGGAATATTTTAATGTGAATATTTTCTCAGAACAGAAATGAAAGACGATAATTAGTTTGCCCATTTATAAAACTGGTTACTGAAACGTAAACGTGGTAGTTGAAAACTTTACAAGTCATCAAAAGTGGCTTTAAGTAGCCCTCGGTTCATGATATTCATTTTTCTGTAAAACAGTGTTTTCAACTATAACGACAATGCTGTTTCTTGTCTGAACTTATTGCTGCATTAAAACCTTGTAGTCACAGCTTGAAATTCTGAGGAAATAGATCACGCGCGGAGCTTGCTTATGCTGTTCTCCATCGCCATCGCAATGATTCCTTAAGGCCGGATATGACCTTGAGGCGTTTAACATTGTTTCCTGGGGATTTCTCTTTAAGAGCGAGGTCTTGAGCGCCGGTGGCGAAAGAGAGGTGAATATGGAGCAGTGGCGGAATGCAAAATCGGGGGAAATGGGAGAGTCCCAAGAAAACCCGCCGACCAACGGCAACGTCCGCCATGTTTCGCACGTGCGAAAAAAAAATCTAGCCCGGTTCGCTTTGGTGGTAGTTCTTTCTACGAGAGGCAGGATAAGATTTATTCGACTTAGGTTTGGAGACTCAATACTAATAGTTTGGCAACTAAAATTTTCTTCCGCTAGGGTGCACTGGTGTCGCATGTGTATCAGATATATTCCGTTTTATACGTAAGTAAACGATATGTTTGCAATTTTCACAAAATAAGTATACATGCTTAAAATATTCCTACTTGTTTTGTTTTTACTTGACGTACTTGTTATTATATTTATTTCAGCAACTAAGACGCGATCACTAAAAAAATATGCAGTAGGAAGGAGACAGCAGAGAGGCTTTTTAATTTTTTCTACTTATTATCAACATTCTTCATACTTTGCAGGGGAAATGCCAATGACATTCGGTGACCCGTGTTGGCAAGCGTGCATATGAACCTGTGATTAATCAGCAAATATTGAATTCTAAGGGAAAATCCGCTATCCCGCTTATTGAATAAATCCGTAATCCCTTATATTCATTTCCAGCCAGCATTTTAAATCCTTAATCTTCCTGCTAACGCTCTTTTAAACTTTTGGACGTATCCATACGTCGTAGATTTTAAATTCTTCAACTAAGTAATTTTGCTCTTCACATTTGGACATTTAAGTAGGCAGATAATCTTTCAGCGTGATAATAGAAATGTAATTGAATTGCCTTGTTATTGTTAATGTTTTGAAACCATTATTTAAATATTTTATTTGCCGAAATACACACGTATTACAAATTGATTTATATGTCAACGCTCAATTTGTACATCATTTTGCTAAGTTACATAAACTGTGCGGGATAAAAGAATTATTGAAGCAGATGAAATGTACGTACACATTGTTTTATAAACTAAAATACGAAATTGCGTTTTTTTTAAACATTCACACACATTACTTTGAAAATACGTAAAGGAGGGGACATGTATATACAGAAAAATTATTTGGACTCTTGAAAACTAACCATGAACCACTATGGGTATTAAATGTGGCGATAATAACAATGAATAGTTATAAGGTATTGAAATAACACTTAAAATATTGTAATTAGACGACATATAATTTCTCTGATATTCTATTTAATTATAGTAATTGTTGTGTATTATGTATGCTTTTAGGTGTTTTTAAATCCAAAAATCATATTTATAGGACATATTAAAACTGAATTCTGAATTGCATTTTGTAATCGTAAAATATTGCAAGCTTTAAAATTTTTCTTCCCAATGAATCTAGGCTTGACGTGACCAGATGGCGATGCTGCAAGACGATCAATTTTGCAGTAAAAATTCCTAAGATGGAATCATCAACACATCCAGTCGCAAATAAATAGCGGGACATCAGCGCATTTAACGATTCCTTTTACTGTTGACACTAAAAGTTGGAAGTTCCAAACTCCAACGTCGTCATAAAAAACGGAGCCGACGCTCCATCGCTTGCACAGATCGTTCCAAGTTTCCACACGCCTTGCTTATAGAATCGCAGACAACGAGACACAGGTTCCCACACCATGCTACAGTTGTTAACAGCTGATGTATCATATCTGAAAACACTTTTAAAAAACATCTCTTCCCTGTACGCCATACACTGGAACTTAAACGTAGACTTAATCACTGACGGTAACGCTCGTAGCTAATTAGAAAAAAGTAAACGCGTGCCTTACGACGCTTTATTAAAACTACAATGCTGAAATCCTTTGATATTTAAATGTATTTCTTTGATATTAATACGCATCACAATAAGCGTGGCTGTAATGGACATACCTTTTGTGTTTCTGACGGTTTTTTTTTCCAATGTTTCTCGGTCGACGGGTTAAAATACTGTACACTAAAATACTATCGCAATATATAGTGATTTTACTTTCTAAGCGGGTTCAACGTATACAAAATCAACAGAAAGAGGAAAACAAGCAGGGATTTTGGAAGCGCTCAATTAAACATGAACCAGAATTTGTAATTATGCTCAGAAGGAAAAATAAACGTATGCCAGATCAGAGGAACGAGTTGGGCATACGAATGGACATTATTTACACGTTACAGTCGAGCAAACACGAAAATTAACACACAAAACTCTTCAAAAAAGATACACGGTAATACGCATCCCAACACAACAAAGTATTTATAAGTAATCGCAAAATCGATGGTACAGCGCAATCAATAAAAATGGCCTCTGACATGTGCATGTTCTTGCCGATTTCATTACTACGATTAGGTTTCATAATAACAATTACATTACTAACCTACTTAACTACCTGCTGCTATGGAATCACCAACTTCCGTATATTCTTCAGTTCATTTATAATAATTACTGCAAAAAAGTTAACAGCAAAATTGATGCGTTATTCGCCGTTAAAATTAATGTCAGTAAACAATATTTGGATCACGTTAACACAAAAATAGGGTCTGTTAAATGTAGGTTTCAAATATTATAAAAGCGTACCATACCGGGAGCAGTAATTCTTCTCGAAAAAAAAAAAAAGGATAAAATATCTTAGGACTTCCTTCCTTGTAAATAATTCGTCACGTTTAGTACTAAAAAGAAGCAAAATCGCGCGAATGCTACACTGTAGTTAAAGTTCAAATCCTTTCAACAACGCTGTAAGCCGATGTTGCAGATATCTCGTTACTGGCGTGTGTCGCGAAGTGCTTGTTGCGCAGGGATGCCAACTTCAGCGATGCGTGCGCACAAGCACGCAGGCGGGAACTTGGTGAGACATTGTTTTCCCATTAGAGCCGCGCAATGTTCGGAACCGAACATAATTGCTCTCATTAGGAGGAGCCCTTCCATCCGAGTGGAATTTAATTCCAGTTCTACAGCAGCGCGGGGAGCTCTTAAAAACGAAGGGAAATAATTACTGGTTCATCAGCGCTCTCGACACTTACCGTTGCGCTTGGTGCCGAAGTTTGGCAAAAGAAAACAGACATATTTAATAAATTAAAAGTTTTGATTTTAAGTTTAAATAGTTGCAGAAAAAAATAATAAAACGTATAAAACAAGTTTTTGTAAGCATTCTATGTAGTTTTGCAATTTTAAGATAACTCTTCTGATAGCCATAACTTTTGTAACTTATTTGATTAAAAAAATGTGGCTTCAACATGTTAAGTAGCTTTTATCTGAAACAACGAGGTTACGATGTTATTTTATGTGCTGTCTCATACATAACGTATATGAATAATATTTGACGTAAGTAATAATTTCTCTATTTCAGTCAACTTGTAATTTCAAATCGCTTAATATAGATCCCCTATTTTGTCATTGGATATGTTTTTCTCTACAATTAGTCGAACTTACAGAATTCATCTATGACCAGTGACATAAAAAGTAAAAGGAAAGAAACATACAACTTCCTAACTTTTAACATTTCAGAAGTGAAGAGCCTCGCATTTTTTATTGAATTGCTAAATTTTTTACGGGAACTTTTCCACTTAACTTTAAATAAAAAGGATTATTCAGTTACCATTACAGTCGCTCAGGAGTGGCGTTCTGAAAGTCGGCGTTCGAATCTCGGGTGAATCTTGGATGTATTTTTTCAGTGTTATATTAATTTAGCACTTTAGATGAACGAAAATTTTTAACGGTTCTGTAAGCCAGATTTTTTTAAGCAATGCCTGTTACACATAATCCTACTTAAACTATTAAAACTGGTGCTACGACAACGCAGACGAGTGCTTTTCAAAGATTTTCCGCGACAATTGACCAAACTTCGAAATTCTAATTAAACCCCTTGCCTCAAAAATAAAAATAACCTACGCTGATCTTATCTGTAATAGTCTATGTCATGCACCTCGTAGGCGTTGGGTTACCATTCGTTTGATGCAACGACGTGTTGTTTTTTCAGCCATTTTTTTCTCTCCGTGGATTGATTTTACAATACCGAAAGATAGAGTACTTGGAAATATAGTATAAATAATGTAATTTTGTTATTTGTCATGAGTTTACGACACCACAAACCATCGAGAAGGAAACCCCCCCTCCCCCTTCCTCTGGATGTCAATTCCAAGTCTGGGAAGCAGCGATGTAAACAAAAATACGTATTTAAATATTTTTCCTTCACAAATATATTAAACATTACTAAAATTCGATAAAATATTAAAATGCATGCTTTTACAGAAATACTGCATTTTTCAAGTTGCCTTTTGTGTAGAAACAGCATTGTTGCAGTCGTTAAAATATGTTACGACTACTGTATAACGTCAAAACGCACGTTTCTGCCAAAGCATATTTTATGTTTTTCCAGACATATTTCACCGACTCGAACAAATTATGTCACATTCGAAACTACTCGAATTCCCGCATTTAATAAACAAAACAAAAACAACACGACCTACCACAAAATGGCGCCACAGGTAAACTCATGATCAATATAAACTCTCGCTTCAATCGGCCCCGTCCTCATTCCAACCGTGTTGAACCTCCTTGATGATGTATGGCACGTGAAGATTTACAACTTGCATAACGTTGATGCAGTTGATACTCGTGAGAAATGCTCGAGGGTTTTGCGTTTTGAGGTTAATGTTGAGGATTTGCTCGAATTGTAAACTTTACGATGGTGAATCACCTTTTTTTCATTTTCAAGTATTTTGGCCCGCTCTCGTGGAGCTGCTTCCCGCGTTTGAGGCTGATAAACGTGGGAGCGATAAGGACTACACTGCCAGTAGCATCGAGTGCACCATCGCCGCTACACGCAAGGCTCTGAACACGATTGCAGTGTTCTGGTCGAACTACGTGCACCTGTGGGTCTTTAAGCGGCGACCTTATCATTTTATTGGTGCAATGATCACTGCAGGGCCCATGAGTGTTTCTGAATGTACCCGAAGCGTACATTTTGAGACACAGCGCTTTGAAAGAGTAGTTTTTAACTATTTTGGCGTGCTCTGAAATGGTGTTTCTAATATGCGCGATGTCTTAGAAGCACTCCACGGGCCTCATGTGTGTTCTTTTCGTATATCAGCACGTTGGACGCACGTTTAATAGTTTCGTGGGATAACGTGTATTTTAAACATACTGTAACGCGGTTCAAGCGATGGGTAGGCTTAAAAAAGCGTTGGCCACCACAATTTTTTTTATTTTATATCTGTACGAAGTATTGTTTAATTTACAGACACTACTTGTTTGTATTATCTTCTCACCTAAAAAAATTTAAACCACATAGTTTTAACATAATGACATGTCAAAATCAATATTTTAGTGTTTATCGGATGTACAAATCATAAAAACCAACTCACCGAAATGAGATGAATTATAATGAAATATGACACTATGAGTAATTTCAAGAAATGTTTAAAATCACAGTATGAAATGAATTCGTAATTTTTAAAAGCTACTCAAAATAAGACTTTTTTGTATACTTTTTATTTGTAAGTTTCTAAGCATAACTTAAAATATATTGATATGACCTATAATTTACCCGTATTAAATTTGCTGTAAATATTATCGTTTCTTTTATTTCGTATTCCAGAAACACTAAAATTGTGATTTTGACGGGTTATAATGCAAAATCAAGGTGACGTTTTCTTTTTTGAGTGAGCAAAGAGTACCTACAAATACGCCTACGAGTTGGACAGTATTTCGTACAAGTATAAAATAACGAATCTTTCATATACCCAAGCGGCCTGGCGTGAATCAGCCAACGCGGGAAAGCCAAGTGAACTGCAGCGACGCGTTCGTATCCTGACATGGGGAAGAATACAAAACGCGTTGCAAAAATTACAGTTTGTAAAACATAGCGCTGAAAGCCAGCGGAGCTTCCCCCCTCCGGGAAGTCCGATATTCGGGACAATTACGCGGCCAGAAACTATACAGGATGATTCTAAAATCATGGGACAAACATTGAGGGGTGGTAGAGCTTACTAAAACAAACAATTATTGTAAAGGAATATATGGGCGGGAGTGACGCGTTGAGGCACAAACAACAAAATAACACATGAAATGCAACATATTGTTTATTTACAACGTCGCCGCTAAATTCCTTTTTGCAGCAATGTTTATGATAATTGCTCAAAATTTCTACCACTGACAGTAATGCAAGCTTGGTAGCGTCGGTGGAGTGATTGG
>NQII01006677.1:93588-123944 GCA_002778355.1 Clitarchus hookeri | reverse complement strand
TCTATACTTACCTATGTTCTGAGCGTTATATCAACAGTGAATGAGAGTTACACCACTCTGATACGAAGCATGCAAGTGACAAGAGAATGCCACATAACATGCAGGAGAAGCAATGTAATCGTAGGAAAGTAGACAAGATATAAGATAAGCGTTATCTCTAGGTCATGGACTGTCCAGTGGTACTGTTATACATAAGTGAACGCAGTANGACAAGATATAAGATAAGCGTTATCTCTAGGTCATGGACTGTCCAGTGGTACTGTTATACATAAGTGAACGCAGTAGTGCACAGTAGATTTAGTGTGCTAATGCTGCCGCTCATGTTCAGGTTATGTTTCAGCAAAGTGAGAACCACTGAACCTATTTCGTTCAAATAAACGTTATTGTGATTCATGCATTATACACAAGCTCTGCATGACCAATAACATGACATTTTCCAATTTATGCTGGCAGTAAGCGGATATGTTTATTATTTGTTTTCCAATACGTTCAAATGTTTACTAGTCCCACATTCATAAATATTTTTGACTACAAAAAAGCTATGTCTTGTTTGCGTGAGTAGTTGCGNAAATGTTTACTAGTCCCACATTCATAAATATTTTTGACTACAAAAAAGCTATGTCTTGTTTGCGTGAGTAGTTGCGCACATGTGAGTGAAAGGATTTAAATGACCTACACATATGTTTATTTAACTTCATGCTCACAAACTAGTGTCGTGTGAATGGACGAATGATTTCAGGCTTTATGTTAAGTATTTATTACCATCCGTAATCATGTGCAGGCAATAACTTTTAGATGAACGATGTCCTTAGTGTCAAACTACAGCCCTTCCCTCTTGTGGTATTCTATCAATATTCATTACAAATCAGTAACAAGGCATATCCATGCCTGATCGTACCTACGTTTGAACAACGCCTGATACTTATACTACATGATGTTTCGTTTCGCATATTCATAGGGTATTCCTACGCACACCTTTAAACATACAAATGCTGATTTCGCGAAAACGGTTGGCCTTGGCGCGTGCTGACAAGACGACCTTTTTTGTTTCTTTTTAATTTCTCATTAACATATTTATGTAAACGTGCATTACATCAAAGTGCTTGCAACGTAACCGCCAGAACAGGGTGATGTAACATCCAACTACGTAGCGAAGGGGGATGACATTACCACCACAATCATAACACGTTGGAGGTCTCTTTTTCTGTAACACTATTTGAAACAGAATTGCTTAATCTCAAATGGTTTCGGAAATATGGGGAGACGTGTAATTTGAAATCAGATTTTCAGTGTCACGTAGCGGCCACAATTATCACTTTATCGACAATTGCCCAAATACATGTCTGCTTTGTTTCCCGAAAGGAATCACATCTCTAAATTAACGCACTCCGTCCCGACTCACCCTGTGTGTATATATTGTGTATATATATATACATATATACCACACGCTGGCTCGCATACACACCAATCCATAGGCAGTGGATATCCTAAAGTAATTCTGAATCTTAAATTTTATCAAAAGTGTAATATTTAACGGGGTTGAAATGAATTTATTTCATTTTATATACACATGAGTAATAAAAGGTTTCTTGGAAATTTCCCTTTATTATCAAAAAATTAAAAAGTTAACTATATAACTATTGACCCTACTTTCCTTTACAAGCAAGCAAACAGTTTTCATTAAGTGCTGAAAAGGCGAACATTGTAGGTGGGATTTGACTTCTTGTTGATAGAGGTGCCATTAGAGATGGAACCAATACACAAGCAATATTAGTGAGAAAATTACAAATGCACACGTGTCTTACCTGGGACTCGAACCCAGAACCCGTCGGACCGTAAGCTGGCATGCAACAACTGAATTGCGGAGGTAGGATTAGGAGCCTTAACTTCGGTTGTAATCAGCCTTGTGTTTTTGTATACAGGGGTTATTAACTGAAATATTAACATTGCAATAATTTCGAAAATCAAGTATCAGCAAACTGTGGTGCTATTGGTCCCAAATATATAACATACAAACATTTTTTAATGTTGACACTATAGTACAAAATGGTGGAGGAAAATGAGCTCTGTATAGACACTTTTGAGGTTGTAATAGTGTCTCCGATCTTCCCAAACTAAGTTGAAATTCGTTACACATAAAGCTAAAATGATTATATGACAGCCATTTTGAAAATAAGTGTCTCAAACACTTAGAACATATCAGTTGACATGATTTTCCGCAGTTCTACTTGTTTGCCAAATTTTGTAGTTAGCAGTTCATTTGTTCCCGAGACATATAAAAACTAATTTTTAATGTGGCAGAATGGCAAAGAAAAATAACATTTAATTGCATATCTAATGCTTCTAATAAATACATTATACCAAGTTTGGTTGAAATTGGCTAAACGATGAGATAGTTATAGAAAATTAACATAAAATATTTATTTAACCACCATATTGAAAATAAGTGCTTAATCTACTTAAATGGCGTACTTTGACATGGCCTACAATAGTATTACGTGCATGTCAAATTTGGTCTGAATTCATAGTAGTGGTTTCTGAGATATGATGTAAAAGTAGTGCAACCTTCCAAAATGACAGACGAATAACTATATCAATCTCTAAATTCGATGTTTATACGATGAACAGTTAACATACCAAGTTTTGTTCAAATCTGTTTAAATGGTTATCGAATTATGACAAAGAGCCCTTAATTATAAAATGGCGGCCAATAAAAAAACCAGCATTGTCGAAAACTATAAAAGTCGCACAGCCACACAAATAAACGTACATACGCACAGGGACACACACGTACACTGAAAAAAAAAAAGATTTGTTGATTGGTGCTTTCCAAGGCAAAATTGTGTTGTTGTTAAAAACAGATTGCGGTGCCCAATAACACGTAGAGTGACTAGTACTAAAGCTATTTAGTGCTCACTAACATATTTGTTTATTGAAAAAACCTATATTTGCTGACACGAAATATTTAGTTAGCAGCAACAGCATTTATGTTATCCACAGAAAACATTTTGCTGCGACTGCAAAACTACTTATTCTAAGTGGCCACCTTCCGTCTGGCCACGACGCCATATTTGGTTGTGTTCGATCCTTTTCATCAGGTCACAAACTAATTCATAATTATGAACGGATTGTATAATTCCTTTATTCCGAGTAAATTTTACACCTAAGTGATGCCAGAAAATTTACTTCCGAGATATGAAGTCGTGTGTGCCACTTATTAGATAATACTTATATGCTGAAAATCTATCATTAACATGTAGCAAAATAGAGTATTGGTAACACACTTAGCTCACAATTGAAGGGTTTAAGGTTCGAATTCACTCATAACTACTATGTATTTAGTTTTTAAAAGTTTTTAGACCATACCTACCTACAACAGCCCACAGCCCGCAAAATACCTTTGTGAACCTCACTTATCGGTATTGCTGCTATCATCGTATCATTTTCGCTGCGACTAACGAAAACTTTTTGCCAAAAAACACACTGAATTCATTGATGACCACAAACGTCATTTTGTAGTTACCACTTAATACTGTAATGAGAATAAATATTTTGTTGGCACCACAAAATATTTTGTCATGTCCATGTTGACAAAATAATTTTGTGGTGCCAACAACATTTTTTTGATCACCACAGAACAGTTTTTTCAGTGCAGACAGGAAAGTAATATCATTAGTCTTTCTTTCATTCAAAATTACCATTGAAAGGTACATGGTGGTTTTGTCGATAGTGGCCGAAAGGCCTACA
This sequence comes from Clitarchus hookeri, assembly GCA_002778355.1. NCBI lineage: Eukaryota > Metazoa > Arthropoda > Insecta > Phasmatodea > Phasmatidae > Clitarchus > Clitarchus hookeri. Next base: position 120,197 of record NQII01006677.1, on the reverse strand, counting down.
CGACGGACATACCTTCAAGAGCGTTCTCTCAACCTTTCACCAACTATATGTTACATCTTCAGGCAAGTGACGCTACGAATTCAGTATCGTATTGATGTGAATATGCACTTTATTTTTGCCATCAGGTACGATAAAAATGGTTGAAAGCATGGCGCCGAGTGCGTTCAGCTCTCGTGCACACGGAATGACTGAGATAGCAGAAGTGAAGGAGGAGTAGCCCCTACTTCTAGGATAGCCTCACAATACGGTAACAACAGTCGCCGAACAATAGCCTCCATCCGAGGTGTTTCTACCCGCCGGGCCAGAGGTTTTAACTGGACACCTTAGTTGTGTACGACTAGTCGTCCCGCCACTCAACCAAACACTGACACTCAATTATGCGCATTATTTTTAAAGTGAGTGAAAAGTTTATCTCTCCTAAAGTATTTTCTATTACGCGCTGATTTTGGTTATCTCATAAATATAATTTATGTATGTTTATATCAGCTAATTGTAGGAATTATTTCTGATGCACGTTGTGGAAATTAAACACAGCTAAGTGAACGATAATTTATGGAGTCACATACATAAAATCACATTTGAGATTCGAACACAATAAATTACGATTTACGAACAGCACGTAAATTGTGTTTATGAAGTGTATGTGCCGATATAATTAAATAATATATTTATTTATCTTATGTGTCATTGGTTTTGCTTATAAAGTATAATTGGTAACGTGTTTGCCAAAATTTGATATATAATTTATTAAAACCTATACGTATGTATGCCTGAGGTTGAAGCCCGATCTTCCAGATAGCAATCCATCGAACATGTATGCAGGTGTAATCCTTCACGTTTCAGGAACCACTATATTCGTAAACCTAAGATACATGTCGCACAAAAACCATGACATAAGCGTGTAATGTACAAGCAAACATAGAATCCAATTTAACAAAGTCTTTTAATATCAATTATCCAAACATATAAAGGGGTAGCATCGAGAACTCCACTGAAATATGTATCAAACATACGGCCAAAGACTGAGACTTGTGGAAATATTCTTCATGTACATATAGCCTGCTAACTATGAAAAAAGCTCTACTTACTCACTCGTAAAGCATTCCCACTCTGATTTCCTGATCCTTCAGGTAACAGCAATATCTTAATGTGTTCTGAATGTTTCGGATATCCATTCTCAATATATTTAAGTGAACTTAAACAAAAAAAATATTGTTAAGATAATTTCTGAAATCACTCTTGTGGGAAAATATTTATGAGGATAGCAATATAATAAATGACCAGATTTTCTAGTACATTTCTAGATTTGTTAATTTAATTTGGTTTTTTGCCGAAGTATTTAAAATTAAATAATGTGAATTATGGCAATAGTACATGAGACCAATAAAAAAATTTATTTCATAAACCTATATACGGAAATGCAATTGTTTATTACCAGAGCGCATCGATAATGCATCGATGGGCGCCAGACGACCGGCAACGATTTACTTGCGAAAGCAATGCAGATTGCAGATACATCGGAGGGCACAATATTACAGTACATATTTCGGAAGGTAGTGCAAGTAGTTGCTTTCCGAGTGTTGGACAAGCTTAATAGCTGGTAATAGCGCCTGCAAGGTATGCAAACGATAATCTTTTTTATGTTGACGGCTGCCTATGAGCAGGTGCTCTAGATATATTTTTGATGCGCTTCAAATGCAAAATCATGTATCTCTCTTCCTCCAATGTTTCGTCAGTTAACTGCAATCTCAGTGCGAATATACTTTTTACCCGACTTTCCAAAGGAATTAATGGCTTATGATATTACTTTTCTGTTTATTTATGTCTGTCTGTGTTTGTGCTCCAAACCCTCCAAAATTTTTGAACGTGTCAACTGAATTTAACCAAATTCGGTACACCTATAGTACCTAGTAAGGAAATCCTACTTTTATAATAATATACCACTTCGTGTGCTTACTTTCAAAATTGCAGTCATTTGAAGATTTAGAGTGCTATATATTATCTCGGGAACCATTCAACTAACTTAAAAAATATTTAGTGTGTTGACAGTGTATCGTGTAAATATTCGATTATAGATACGTATATCGTTGTTGGTTTGTCGTTTTGGAAGATGGCTCTACATGACTCTTTAAAGAATTTCCTATATATTTCCAAAACTACTCACCCAATTCTCATCAAATTTGGCAAGTAAGTAATACTGTGTTAGGTAACGTAAACGTATGCGGATTAAATCGATTTGGCATTTATTTTTTAAATAGTGGCAATAAAAAACTTTTATGTTTTATTTGGTATATCAACCATGCCCATATGCCGAATTCTAAGAACTTTTGTATGCTGAAAGTATCTATTACGAGCATCATATATGCTAACAAATAGCAAATTTTGTTCGCAATTTTGTTAGATAGCGCTACATAAAGAAAATAAGTTTTTATGTCATATCTCGGTATTATATTCGCCGATTCCTACCAAATTTGGCAAGCGAGCAGTACTGCCGAAGGTGAGTTAAACTTCTATATTTTAAGTGGGTAGGAAACTTAGTATAGCTATATTAGCGTAATATTCTATATCGTCGAAACCAACTAATCAATTCCAACTTAAGTTTGTATGCTGGTAGTATATATTATAGTTATTAAATAACAACAACGGAGAAAAAATCTAGTTCGGAAAAAATAAACAGATTTATTAACTTGAAATTTTAAACATACTTTCTGAAGTAAAAAAGGGCTTATTAGATCACTTTCCATGATGTGTATCTGTGTTTGTAAGTGTGTGACTGGGTATGTGTCCGTACGTGTATGCCAGTAGGTGTATGTTATTCCCCGCATAAAAACTATGTAACGCAAAGAACAAATTTCACCAAACTCGGAATAAACACAGAAGTAAGTAAAGACGTCTGATATTTATAGTTTCAACCACACTGGATACTTACTTTCAATATTGAGACCATTTCTAATTTTGTGTTAGGTGTCATATCTCGGGAACCATTGAACGGATTTAAACCAAGTTTTGTACGTTGGCAGTACATCATGCCAGCATTTTATTTAAGGATAAATATTGCTCTTGTCCGCCATTTTGGCAGATAACGCAACAAAAATAAAGCATTTACGTGATATCTCGAAAAATACTCAAACAATTCTCGTCGAATTTAGCAAGTAAGAAATACAAGAATACTCGATTTAAAAGTTGACGATTTAAATTGATTAGGCACTTAATTTAAAAAAAAACAAGTCCTACAAATATTTAAGGTGTATTTGATACATATACCATAGAGTTCAATCAATTTCGGCCAATTTTGTTATGATAGTACCTATTATAAACATTATATATGTCAACACACAGCGACTTTTGCCCTCTTTGTTGTAAGATAGCATTACACGGCAAAATGAAGTTTTAATGTCATATCTCGGGGAAACAATTAACAGATTTATACCACATTTGGCACACATGAAGTACTGCGGCAGGTCAGGTGAAGTGGTATGTTTTAAGAAGACGAGAAAGTTATTTTTAAAATGGTGGCCACATAGTCCTTTTATTTTATGCTATATATCGTTGAAATGATGTAATCGATTCCAACTCAACTTTGTAAGCTGGCAGTAAACATTACAACTATAAAATGTGACTACATTGCCTTTTTTGTCCGCCACTTTGTATCTTAGCGCCACACGAATAAATATATACTTTATATCATATCATGGGAAACAATTTACCGATTCCTGCCCAATTTGACTTACAAGTAGCACTGCGGCAGGAACCACAGATAACTGTAGCACCAACCACATGTAGCTGGCAGGCGGGCAAATGAATCTGCAGGCACTCCCTCCCACCTGCCGTACCATCGTCGTCCAATTGTTTCCCTTCCCGGGAAGAAGTGGCCCGACATTGGCAGAGCTCCAAAGTCCTCTGTTACAGGGGAGCTACTATAGTATGTATTGAGAAAATCACACACTTATTTACAAAATGACCAAATAGTAATATTATCTTAGTAGGCCATGCTCAATCTTCGAAACCATGTAATTATTTCCAACTTTTCTTTATATGTTGACAGTATATATTGCAACAAACAAATATGTTCACACGAAGTCTATTTTGTAAGATAGCATCACAAGACAAATAAAAACTTTTATGCCATGTCTTTGCAGAAAACCAACAGGCTCCCGCCAAATTTGACAAACAAGTAGCACTATTGTAGCCAAGTATACTGATATGATTTGAGTACGTCAGACCCTCATTTTCAAAATCGTGGCCATATATATATATATTTTTTCAATTTATTACATTGCGAAAAAGATATCAACTTAGTTTTTTATGCTGGCATTGTATAAACCATTAAATGTTTCAATACAGAGTGTCATTTCTCCGCAATTTTGTATGATAGTCCCACATAAAAAAAATGACGTTTCCATGTCATATATCGGGAAACAACAAACCTATTATCACCAAGTTTGGGAAAGCAGTTGTACTGTGGTAGGTCATTAATTACTTTTAAGTGCCCAACATATCTATTTTCATAGTGGCGGCTGTAATAACTTTTTAGCTTTGTGTGCTATATCTACGAAACTATGTAACTGATTTTAACTTAAGTTTTTATACTGTATCTATAACACTCATCAAATTAGCAAATGCATAACCTTTATTTCCTCCATTTATAGATATCGTCACATGTAATATATTGAGGGTTTATACCATATCTATAGGACCAATGAACTAATTATTACCAAATGTCACCTACAAGTACTACTACAGAAGGGTATGTAAACTATCATGTTTTAGGTGCGGTGGGTAATTTCTTAATGGTTTTAATATAAATAATTTAGTTTTGTATTTTATATATTAAGCAATTCAACAAAATTCAACCACATTTTGTACACTAACCGTTTTCATTAGAAGCATCAATTATGCATACAGAAATACTCTTTTGCTGTCTTTTTTTCTTGCAAAATAGTGCAGGTGAGAAAATGTAATGTTTTGGCGTATTTCCGAAAAAATTCAGCAAATTTCCACAACATTTTGCACGCCATTAGTGCACAGATGACCATGTAAACTTACATGATTTAAGTGGGATCAGTAACAATTTTTGAAATTAGTGGTCATAGAAATATATATTTAGATAAGTTTGTATACCTATTAAACGTTTTAACCAAATTCAATCAAACGTCTGTGCTGATAGTGTATATTAGAAACATAGTCTACAAAACATTTTTTAAGTAATTTGGTCGTTCTTTAAGAAATTTTGTAAGTTAGCATAAAATAAGAAAGTAAAGTTTTCATGCTATATCTCAGTGACCACAATTAACCGGTTTACAACAAATTCTTCACACGAGTATCACTACGATAAGCCGTGTAACGTATTTTAAGTGGCTGAGGCACTTAATTTCCAAATTACAGTCCTGTAAATTTTTCGAGTTGATGCTCCAATCCCGACCTCCAAAACGTTTTAAAGTGTTAGATAGCAAAAAAAAATCTGTTGTTTTATACTTGTGTATAGATGTCCAAATTTTGGACGTTGAAAGTAACATTATATACAGGAGAAATATTGTCCGTTGTTTTCGCATAATCATCTAACAAAAAAAAAGTTTTACTATTTTATGAAACAAACAAATAAACTGAATCAAATTATGTACTAAATATTAAAAACGGGAAGCAGAACCAACATCATAACTCATTTTATAGCATAATTAGAAAAATCGTTAAAAAAAATTCTGGGTTATAGCAGATAAAAGGTTGATAAATTTTCCTTTCGTATTTCGTAGATATTCCAAAGTAGCCAATAGTAATATTTAGGCAAAATATTTCATTTTTTTCGGTATGTATTTTAACTTATATTACTCGTGTATTACAAAAATGTGATTTTTACTTACATACATATATAGGATAATTCACAGCACCCTTATAACCACTTGTTCTCGGAAACAACACGACAACGGGGGTTTGCGAAAAAAAAGTGTGATAACTGTACTCTATATGGAGCATCGATTGGTAGTAATCCAATTCTCCCGAACGTAATGGTGGTAGGGGTATGGGGGTGAGATTTGAAATTGCAAATGGGAAGAATGTGTGTTGTATAAGTTATCTTTGGATAGATCGTCGAAAAAGAAACAACATTTAGAAATACCTTTTTTTTCTGACGTTCATAGTTTACGAACAATACATTTAATCATCTAAGCATATGATTTGTGAGGTGCGTAGTTTACGCACAATGAAACGTCGTCGCATCAGACGACCTGTGAGAGACGAGGGGGCTGTTGATGTACTTGCTGCCATGGTAGTTAATGCTCGTGTTTATACACAGAGGATTGCCCGCGAGTCAGGATTGTCTCAAAGTACAGTGTGGAGAATCTTCGCCGATAATCGTTTCCATACGTATTATGTACAGCTGCACCAAAAATGTGCAAATAATGATTTTCCTAATCGCATTGATCCCGTGGTTTCCATCACAGCATTTTGTGGACTGATGAGGCCACATTTAAGAGTATTGGTGACGCTAGCATACNCTAACATACATTATGTCCATTACTGGTCTGCAGTCCACCCACATTGGCTCCGTCAAGTGGATAACCAGCATGTGCGGAGCCTTAATACTTGGTGTGGCCTTCTTGGGCATCGTGTCATAGGACAATATTTTTGAAGGTCACTTGAATGGTGCAGCGTATGCNCGTGTCATAGGACAATATTTTTGAAGGTCACTTGAATGGTGCAGCGTATGCAGACTTCCGAGAGAATATTTTGTATCAGCTGATCGAAAATGTCCCTCTCGCTCTGAGATTAACATTGTGACTTCAACAGGATGTCTGACCTGCTCACTTTTCACGCAGAGCTCGGCTACTTGCTGACATGTTATTCCCCAGACGGTGGATCGGACGAATGGGTCCTGTAGCTTGGCCACCACGTTCTCTAGACTTGTCCACAAACGACATATTTTTGTTGGGGGAGAATTAAAGACATCGTCTAGGGCGTGCGTCCAGCAACGAGGGAAGACACGAAAGACAGAATCAAGGCAGCGTGCGGATCTCTCAGCTGTGGTGATGTCCGCCGAGCAACCGCTAACGTAAGAAGGAGAGCTGAGTCTCGTCTGATACAGGATGGCTAATATTTCGAACAATTATGAAGATTGATGTGTGCGAATGAGTTTTACCGGTTCCGATTTAACAGCAGTTCTCTCACACCATACCTGTATTTACTTTACATCCGACGTCCTTTTGATTGTAAGTAAACTAGGTATGCACGCCAGAAAAACAATCTGTTTCGTTAATTTCCATTTGATTGCAGTATGAATAAAAACATTTAATCCCGTTTCATTGTGCGTAAACTATGCAAGTCACAAGCCATATACTTACATGATTTATTTTATTGCGCGTAGACTATGCACGTCGGGAAACAACTGTCTCTGTAAATGTGGTTTCCTTTCAGACGATCTATCCAACAATACCAATACGGCCCCTGTTTCCATTTGCAATTTCAGAGCTCACTCCACGTACCTCTACCGCTGGTATGGTCGGGGGATGGAATAACTACCAATCAATGTTTCATATAGGGTATAGTTATCACAATTTTTTCTCGAACCCCCGGTTTCGTGTTGTTTCCGTGAAAAAGGGGTAATACGGGTGCTGAGAAAAATCCAGTATATTGTGTTCGTATGTTAATCCCATAAATAAACATAGTGTATATCACCTTTTTGCTTGCAAATTCATTTCAATTTCTTCCACAATAAACAGCGTTTCGCAAAAAAANAACATAGTGTATATCACCTTTTTGCTTGCAAATTCATTTCAATTTCTTCCACAATAAACAGCGTTTCGCAAAAAAAAAATAATAATAATATCTTGCTGTTTATTAAATGCGGTTGAAAGAAAACACTCTATTACTTTCCGCAGCGCGTCTGCCGCTTGAGTAATGGGCAGAAACATAACAAACACCAAAACATTTTTCTTCTTCTAACGATTCACTGATTCGTGAAAACGGACGTCCTCGGGAACATCAAGCAATTCAAGTCACGGGCAGTTTCTGAACGAGTTGGAGCAGTGTGGGCGAACTGGTCAAGTCNGTCGGGAACATCAAGCAATTCAAGTCACGGGCAGTTTCTGAACGAGTTGGAGCAGTGTGGGCGAACTGGTCAAGTCGTCTGGTCACAGGACTGAGGGGCTCAATTCTTCTCATAAGACGAGAACAACTACCCTGGAGGTTGTTTTGTTATGCCTAGATCCCAATCTGCGTAACTGGTTCGTGTTTAATTAGGCGATTGACATGCTTTTTCTTCCTCGCTTTTTTTCAGCCGGTCACGCCGAACGGATGAACGTTCTAAGAGACATAATGCTGCAATTCTCAAACTTTCCTTTATCATGTACCACTAGATATTGATTTTTGACTTAAGACTATAGACTAAAAAGGAGGTAGGCCGATTTTTGACTTCTGTACAAGTGACGAAAATTGACCTACCCCATAAGAGTGCAACTGTTAAAGCACGTAGCCAACAGTGACGAATGTGTTTGTTTATAACTTAAATTTAAAAAGACAAGCACTTTTCCATACGAATAAAATAATTTTTGCCAAATTCGAATTCGATGTATTTACAGTGTACATTGGTTAGATGAAGTATACAAACGTCTCAAAGCCCTGGTTTATATGACCAGTATTATAACGTGAAACACTATCCACGTCGTTTATGATAGTCGCACTGGAAGAAAAGCGGTCCAATAGCGGAACACGGACAGACTACTGCGCGCCAAGGACGCGCACTCTATCCCATTTTCCCGTTTACCGTTGAGGCTCTGCTTCGCCTATCATGCAGAAATTCTTCGTTTCCGTGTCTTTATTTCAGTTTCAGAGGTATTACTGGAAATGTTTGATTGCCATAAGCGGGGGTGACTTTGGACATGGGGGATGACATGTGACACATTATTTTTCACTTTTATTTAAATTTCCTTCCATTTCAAAGAGGCTATCTGCAAATGCTGAGTGATTCAATAGGCACCACTGAATATATAAAAAATTCCACTAAAATAGGGGGACACATTTAAATGTGATTTTTTGTGTTACAAATAGCCCCAAATTGTCACAAAGTGACCCCTGCTTACGGTTTATAAAATTTATAATTTACTAGTTGTTATTAATACTTTTTCTCTAGTTTTCACTATGTGCAAAAAGTCACGAACGTTTTGATAAAATAAAAATATGTTCATGATATTTTACAACAAGCCGATAGCATAGAATTAGAATTATCCACAAAAAATTTAACATCTCGTAAAATGTAAATTTCCTATCATCATACATCGTCAGTACTATTTACTATGAATCGAAAACTGTGACGCGAAAACGAATAATTTCTGCAACAGGGGTGAAGCTGAGCCTTAACACGGACCACTCCGTCGGCACCTTGCCCGTTCAAGTGGCAAAACGTATATAAAGAATCTACTACTCATTAAAATGTATTACCGCCATGAAAAAGTTAGCATTGTTATTATAAATACCTGATTTTATAAATTTGTACTGCATAAAAGTTAAAAAAAAAAACAGTGAAATGAATTACATAATTTATTAAACGGACCACCTGGAACCGAGCCACGGAAATTCCAGTTTTCGTAAGTTTGGAAATTTTACGAGTAAATCAGAGAGGAGACAACTTTTGGGAAGCATGCAATTTACCTTTGGCGCTCTTAAATTTTATTTATTTTTTCCTATATCTGACTTGTTTCAACTATAATACCGAGGTTTACAATAATTTATTGTCTTTTGAAGAACACTCCTCATATTCAACGAAACCGTTTTACTGTCGGACTTTATTTAGAGTGTTGACAATAGCAACAACCATATACAATTTGTTTTGTATGATTCTAAAGAAAAATTGGCAAACTTAGACGTAACTGTGGTTATGGAACGTCACCACTCGTGAGAACCGTCCAACTCCAGTCAGATTGGAGTAGTTTGGGCTGAGGTTGACCACGTGAAAAATAATTATTTTCCGAGAAAAAATAAACAGAGCGTGGTTTAGTTAGAAATTCGTAATTTTGTTGGCGTATATGGACCTATGATTTCGCAAACTGCAGTCAAATTGCGATGATAATTTTCCTTCTGTAGTTTGAGTGTGCATGGGATCTGCAATGAGTTTCCGTTGAACGTTTAGCAGTTTTTGATACATTGGTTTTCGTAATTATTTATATCTAAATGTGAACTTTGTTATTTAAAACTTAAATTGTAATCTTTGACGCATGACATAATAGGAAGTAGAGCAGTGCTGTCACTAATCCTCCCCTCCCCCCTCCAGCTTAAACCAGTGTACGGACTTTGTACGACACGTGTCGTATATTCACGCATCCCGAGGTTAAACCGAGAGGTAGTTGCGCGTGCACGCCATTCCACGTGTTGCCGCCTTCGGGCCTCCTCCCTCCCCCTAGGAAGCCCCGTGAAATTTGTAAAAGCCGAGAAATGACGAGATAGTAAGGCCTGAAGTTAAAAATATGCACCGAGAAACAGCTGACAAGCTGAAAGGGGTGCCACGAGCACTCATTCCACCACCCCCCCCCTTAGCTAACCACCGGACAATGTGGAAACGCACCGCGGAAGAATAAGCTGACAGGGTAAGTTTCAGGGTGCAGGCCACAACCTCCCCCCCCCACAACCTTCACGAACTAAGGTGCGTGTAAGAAGTACGCAGTGGAATCCGCCATCCCCTTTCCCCCAACAAGAAAGACACATGCAGGAACTTAGGGAAGGAGTCGAGAAAGGATATAAGCCAACTTACGAGAGAAGAGGGCCTCAGTTCGTTATCATCAGTTGAACATATCGTCAGTACCGCACAGAGGGGCAGTTGATTATTAATGCGCAGAGGTCAGTCGTTATCACCGCAGAGAGAGGTCAGCCACGCCGAGAGAGACCAGGAGAGATAGGACCTCCGGCCACGTCAGTTCGCATAGACTGTCGAACCAACGAGCAGCAGGTGGCACGGAGTTTGTACCGCCACCCCGGGATGCACAGGTAGTCAGTCGCGACATTAAGGGGTCAGCCAAATCGTGACGCGAGACGCAAAACGCAGGGCAGAATCAGATATGGTTACCAGAGTTATGTCGGACGAGTAGTTTCACCGCGCCGGGACGCGAGTCAGTCAGTCAAGTCAGTCAGTCATTTACTGTATCAGTCAGTCAGTCACAACGCACCGAGAAGGCAGAGTCGAGTGGTGAACTTCAACGAGAAGGGCCGTGTCGAGCTAATGGGATTATCCAGTGCAACCCAGCACCGAGGGCCGGGGTGGGAGCCCGTCAAGAAGGGACGTGGTAGGGTAGTAAGCAGTCAGTTACCACCCTACGCCGAGAACGGGAGCGAGTGATGACCTTCAACGAGAAGCGCCACATCGAGAGGAAGCCAGCTGCCTGCAACAAGCCAACCTCAGAGGGCCTTTAACAGGTCCATCCAGCTCACCAGATATCATCAACTGCCGGAACATATCCGGGCCATCTAACTCACCAGACCCCAACTGCCGGAACAACTACCACTCAACATGTGCAGATAAGTAACCATGTTGTCACTCAGGAACCTGTCCTGTCACCTAATGCCCCCACGGCGTTGGAAACGTAGCCAGAACAGCGTTACCAGCCCTGCAGACCTGAACTCGCAGGGCGTTAAAGTATGAGTAAATTATCGTCTCAAGGAGCCGGGAAAGTTTGTATAAAGTCCCGCAACAGTGCCGGGAATGTATGAGTAAATTCCCGTTAAATAAACCTGTTCAAATCTAAGAAGTCATGATGAAGTCATTGTGTGTTGATACCCTCAACCTCCAAGGCACCTATAGTCTGTGCCACTGAACATTAACGGTAGACCCTATGAACCATATGTACACCACAGGTGGGGAGTAGCGTCATCTTCACAAAATTATATGATAGCTTAGTAACAATTATCATTCTTACGTGTAGGTATAATATAATTAGGTAACGATTTCATAGGGCAGTAATTAAAATATAATATTTTTGTGAAATGGTGAGACATTAAACCACACTACAAAATTCGTTATCATCACCACTTTAAAATTATAGCCAAAGTTTATGTAAAAACGATCGCACTTAAAATATATATATTTTTAATTTTCAATATTAAGTAATTAATTAACAGGTGAACCGCCTTGCGTGCCGGTAAAGGCACTGGAGCGAAAACGAATCATCTTATTATTTNAAGTAATTAATTAACAGGTGAACCGCCTTGCGTGCCGGTAAAGGCACTGGAGCGAAAACGAATCATCTTATTATTTTGCTAACATAAAAAATGCAATCTGAATACGCTGGAAGTAATGCAATTTTTGGCGAACTATATTTCTTCGACTGCATGTTTTGTGCGTTCTTGGCATTTAAAACCAAAACTTTCATGATTTAAATGAAGTAAAGCCCGAACGTAGTACAAAATATATTCAAAAAAGCTTATAAGTGTAAATTTTACGAAATTGGTACTAACAAATTATTTAATGTAAACAGAAACAAGAAATGAATGTTTAAAAAATAAGTACATGAAAATACATACATATTTTATGCATGTAAATACTTAAATGCGTAATATATTNAAACAGAAACAAGAAATGAATGTTTAAAAAATAAGTACATGAAAATACATACATATTTTATGCATGTAAATACTTAAATGCGTAATATATTATTGGTTTAGACGTTGGAAACAACGCAAAAACTCGTTTTTTTTACTCTTACATTGAGTATTTTATGCAGTAAGAAATACTAAAAAAATGGCATATTCCTTTGAAAACAAATATTAATATTACTAACAAAATAGTAAATAGACAAATGTCAGCAGCTGCGATATATAGTGCACTGAAAAGTCTAGCTTTTCTTTCAAATGATCGCGGGAAAATTTCAGCTCTTTATCTATATCGTCGGTAGGTTAGCACTCAACCGAAATTTAGAATAACGAAAACGTCACCTTCCAGTATCATTGTGTCATCTCACCGATAGCCATTGAAGCTATTTTTGTCACAGCGCCCGTTGAAGAGAACATGTTTGAAAGAAACAAAGTGTACGGTGCGCTTTTTCAAAAGAAGGAAATCTACGTCCAACAATATTTATCTTCGTGAGTATNGAAAGAAACAAAGTGTACGGTGCGCTTTTTCAAAAGAAGGAAATCTACGTCCAACAATATTTATCTTCGTGAGTATCGGCCCAATAAATGGCGAGTTCACACCATGTCCTAACAAAATGCCATTGTCAAAATCAGTAGGCACGATATAAATACACGAACCTTTTAATTACGTTGTCATTTTCTTGCAACGATGATAGTAGTTTGAGGCACAAGAACTTTTTTATTCACGTCCTGGCTATAACACTAATTCGAATCACAAATATTTCAATAAATTCAGAATTTTTAACTTATCTCATCCAGGGTTATAATTATATTTTGTACTTAATTTAAAAAAATATATAAAATACTGAAATATTTATTTGTCACATATTTTCCATAACTTTTCATGCGTACTGTTTCTACGTCTACCAAGTATGTTTTTCCGTATAAGTAAACAGAAGTTTATATTTACACGCATTTCATCTTTAGGTTATAAAATTCTATAACCTNTATGTTTTTCCGTATAAGTAAACAGAAGTTTATATTTACACGCATTTCATCTTTAGGTTATAAAATTCTATAACCTATGTAACATATTTGTCTGGCTGCAGTCAACCATAAAGACGAAAATAAATTTGGTTTATTTTTATTCATAATCTAAATATTTACATTAATAATTTGGTTTTATGTAAGCTACGTTTATAGAACGTTGTGTAAGCGGTTTTGTGCTATTTCGCCTGAAGAAATGAAAGAATTTACGCACGTTTTTGCTGTGATTTGAGAAGTTACGCAGAAGTTGCAGTGCTCAGCCTTATGAAGACGGAGTGCTTTCACGAAGACCCTCCTGAATTGCCGGTGATCATCCTGAATTGCTTTCAGGCTGGTCGTTGATCAAAAGGAAGTAACTGATCGCCGGAGTTCTTCGGTGGAAAAACGCAATATGTACCTGGATTTTACTTTCATGTCCTATTCAAACGTTCAGTGTTATAAATTATTGACTGCCACATCTATATCTAAGGCATGTATTGCGTGTTTCACAGGATTAAATGCCAGAAAGGTACACGGTCATCAATTTTGACAATAAATTGCTTTATAAAATTTTATGGAAAAAAAAGTCAGTAGTAGTATTGTAGGAAACTGGTATTTTCCACACTGAATTTGCAAATTGAAGTTATATTAAAATATTAACTTATTTAGCATTTACTCCTTTAGTTTGACTATACAAACCACTTAGCCAGTGCGTGTTATACTTAAAGAAATATATTGGCAAATATTTTGTTGTGTATGACGTGTCAATGTTGTTTTTTATGATAGCTGGAACAAAGTTTGTTGATGGAATTTCGCATTAAGATGGCATATCTTAATCGTTACTGGATTGGTGACATCTTTTTTCTATTGTTTTCCTTGATTTGTTGAATACTTATAGTTACTCTGCAATCAATGTTGTACTACCTAAAGCAATTTTCAGCTGAAGAATTTAACAGCAACACGTTTGCAAATAAGTAAGTTAATAACTGATTGGGTAAGATAAGGAAATTGATGATGACGCTGGCCATTACTGACATAATGAAATTTCATAATTGGTAAGTACCAGTGAAATCCATTAAATAAGCAATTACCTTTCTTTGCGTAATGTTTTTAAAGGTTCTGAATCATTATTACTTATAAAAAAAATTCGCGTTTTAAACTTCCCGTAAACTAGACTCCACAGTACTATGTATTTTAGAGCCTCGGCTTTCTCTTCATTGGCACGAGCGTGTAGCCAGTTGTACCTTAGATCAGGCGGCACGGGATTCGGTGATTGTTTCCTTGCAGGTCTGTTATTGGCTCAGTGTTCGTCTGGGCGTGTCTAATACACTGTGATCCAGGGGTGGCGGTGGCTGAGCGGTTAGCCTGCTTGCCTCCAACCAAGGCGAAAAACCAACAAATAAAAGAGAAGTGTAACACGGTGTGGTACTTGAATGCATTGTAATAAATTATGAAAAAAAAATTATTTTGTAGTGCATACCAAGAAATTAAAGTTATAAGTCAGCAGTGAGTGAAAATGTCACCAACGTCGTACACTATAAGGCCCATCCTTTTTGAACGTGAAAAGATCTAGGTTACATTTTGCGGTGCAAAACGGGAACAAAATGGAGTAATATGGTTAAACTATATATTTTCTCCCTAATGTTGTTTTATGCTATACGCACAGGTGTCTTGTCAAGTGGCTGCTTAAATAATATTATTTTCTAAGAACTTANACTCTGCTGCGTCCGGCAATGCTCGGCTGCTGTCGTGTCGCTTCTACTAAGAGGTGACGGTCTGCCGCAATAGTTAGTTACGTATAAGCCTCGGCAATCTCCGAAAACTCTTCTGCGTCCGGCAATACTTGTCTGCTGTCGTGTCGTTTCGGCTTCGAGGTAAGGGCGTGTCGGATTAGCTAGTCACGTATAAGCCTGGGCAATCTCCGAAAACTCTGCTGCGTCCGGCAATGCTCGGCTGCTGTCGTGTCACGTAGGCTGCGAGGTTAGGCTCTGTTAGAATAGTTAGTCACGCATAAGCCTGGGCAATCTCACAAAACTCTGCTGCGTCCGGCAATGCTCGGCTGCTGTCGTGTCGCTTCTACTAAGAGGTGACGGTCTGCCGCAATAGTTAGTTACGTATAAGCCTCGGCAATCTCCGAAAACTCTTCTGCGTCCGGCAATACTTGTCTGCTGTCGTGTCGTTTCGGCTTCGAGGTAAGGGCGTGTCGGATTAGCTAGTCACGTATAAGCCTGGGCAATCTCCGAAAACTCTGCTGCGTCCGGCAATGCTCGGCTGCTGTCGTGTCACGTAGGCTGCGAGGTTAGGCTCTGTTAGAATAGTTAGTCACGCATAAGCCTGGGCAATCTCACAAAACTCTGCTGCGTCCGGCAATGCTCGGCTGCTGTCGTGTCGCTTCTACTAAGAGGTGACGGTCTGCCGCAATAGTTAGTTACGTATAAGCCTCGGCAATCTCCGAAAACTCTTCTGCGTCCGGCAATACTTGTCTGCTGTCGTGTCGTTTCGGCTTCGAGGTAAGGGCGTGTCGGATTAGCTAGTCACGTATAAGCCTGGGCAATCTCCGAAAACTCTGCTGCGTCCGGCAATGCTCGGCTGCTGTCGTGTCACGTAGGCTGCGAGGTTAGGCTCTGTTAGAATAGTTAGTCACGCATAAGCCTGGGCAATCTCACAAAACTCTGCTGCGTCCGGCAATGCTCGGCTGCTGTCGTGTCGCTTCTACTAAGAGGTGACGGTCTGCCGCAATAGTTAGTTACGTATAAGCCTCGGCAATCTCCGAAAACTCTTCTGCGTCCGGCAATACTTGTCTGCTGTCGTGTCGTTTCGGCTTCGAGGTAAGGGCGTGTCGGATTAGCTAGTCACGTATAAGCCTGGGCAATCTCCGAAAACTCTGCTGCGTCCGGCAATGCTCGGCTGCTGTCGTGTCACGTAGGCTGCGAGGTTAGGCTCTGTTAGAATAGTTAGTCACGCATAAGCCTGGGCAATCTCACAAAACTCTGCTGCGTCCGGCAATGCTCGGCTGCTGTCGTGTCGCTTCTACTAAGAGGTGACGGTCTGCCGCAATAGTTAGTTACGTATAAGCCTCGGCAATCTCCGAAAACTCTTCTGCGTCCGGCAATACTTGTCTGCTGTCGTGTCGTTTCGGCTTCGAGGTAAGGGCGTGTCGGATTAGCTAGTCACGTATAAGCCTGGGCAATCTCCGAAAACTCTGCTGCGTCCGGCAATGCTCGGCTGCTGTCGTGTCACGTAGGCTGCGAGGTTAGGCTCTGTTGGAATAGTTAGTCACGCATAAGCCTGGGCAATCTCACAAAACTCTGCTGCGTCCGGCAATGCTCGGCTGCTGTCGTGTCGCTTCTACTAAGAGGTGACGGTCTGCCGCAATAGTTAGTTACGTATAAGCCTCGGCAATCTCCGAAAACTCTTCTGCGTCCGGCAATACTTGTCTGCTGTCGTGTCGTTTCGGCTTCGAGGTAAGGGCGTGTCGGATTAGCTAGTCACGTATAAGCCTGGGCAATCTCCGAAAACTCTGCTGCGTCCGGCAATGCTCGGCTGCTGTCGTGTCACGTAGGCTGCGAGGTTAGGCTCTGTTGGAATAGTTAGTCACGCATAAGCCTGGGCAATCTCACAAAACTCTGCTGCGTCCGGCAATGCTCGGCTGCTGTCGTGTCGCTTCTACTAAGAGGTGACGGTCTGCCGCAATAGTTAGTTACGTATAAGCCTCGGCAATCTCCGAAAACTCTTCTGCGTCCGGCAATACTTGTCTGCTGTCGTGTCGTTTCGGCTTCGAGGTAAGGGCGTGTCGGATTAGCTAGTCACGTATAAGCCTGGGCAATCTCCGAAAACTCTGCTGCGTCCGGCAATGCTCGGCTGCTGTCGTGTCGTTTCGGCTTCGATGTGAGGGTCTGTCGGAATAGCTAGTCAGGTATAAGCCTGAGCAATCTCCATAAACGCTGTTGCGTCCGGCAATACTTGTCTGCTGTCGTGTCGTTTCGGCTTCGAGGTAAGGGCGTGTCGGATTAGCTAGTCACGTATAAGCCTGGGCAATCTCCGAAAACTCTGCTGCGTCCGGCAATGCTCGGCTGCTGTCGTGTCGCTTCGGCTTCGATGTGAGGGTCTGTCGGAATAGCTAGTCAGGTATAAGCCTGAGCAATCTCCATAAACGCTGTTGCGTCCGGCGTGGAGAGCAGCTTTAATCCGCATCTGCAATATACATAACGTTTGATGTAAAAGTGGTACTATCGATATTTAAAATTTCATTGGATAATAGTGAATTACTAAAAACATAAATCGTTTATTTGATTTTTTTAAATATTGTTTGTTTATCTGTTGGTTATANTTTAAATATTGTTTGTTTATCTTTTGGTTATACAACGTTTAGTAACCTGATGACGATTTCGCAAACTGAAAATGTGGACTATAAAAAAATGCGTTTGGTTTTTTTGTCGGAGTGGTGCGAGCTCTAAAAGATATAACTATATTTACTCTTAAACCAGGTATAAATGCGATATGGATTTTATATATATTGGCCTAACGTTCTTAAGTAACAAAGGGATATATGTTGTTTTGTTGCAGTAATTATAACATGCGTAGCTCATAGCGGAATCATGTAATGATCACGTAATGATAGCTCTGAGATTATCATATTTTACCTACTTACGTATGATTCTGAAGCCAGCCGATTACAGAGCGAAAAAAGTTTCCCAAATCTGATGTACACATCTAATTAAACATTGAAAAAACTCTGCATATCTATAAAACTATTTAAATAGTTTTATATTCATTATGTATATTTACATTGGCCTTATTTTTCTATCAAGAGCCAAGTATATTAAGATTTAAATAATTGATTAGGGAATTAATTTTGAGAATGGATAAAGTTGCTATCGTTATATCCAACGTACATGGGTATAATTTTTCAAGTGTGTTAAAAAATTGTGGCCAATTGTGTCGGCCTGCTTGATTGTGACTGTCTTGCAAAACATTTTTTGCAATGCCTTTAATACCGAGCGTGAACAACATGTTTTAACGTGTTACGCCTCGCGCTTATTTTATTAAGCTAGTTTAGTTTTCACGTCAATTGTAGACATGGCAACTGGTATAGACAAATGTACGCACTGAAACGTCAGCAAATTATATTTTTTGTTATCAGCTTTAATCAGCAGGATGTCAAAACCAAAAATTCCAGGCGCGTGTCGAATGAGCAGAACTACTTGATGAGTCTGATTTATCAGCTGTGTGTGTGTAACTTGAGCCGCAGTACTAGTTACTGCCAAATGTCAACTAGCAACGTAACAGTTCGTTGTGCTGATTGTGAGATTGAAGTGAGAATTATATAGGTCTAAGTACAATATTGTGGCTACAATATTGTAAAAATTGTAACTTTCATAAATAAATAATAATAATAGTTATTATTATTATTGCGTGAGCCATACTAACAACACGAAATCTAAAGGCCAAATTCGAATAATGTGTTATTGGTTAGCAGTAATTATATCTCTTTTAGGCTACAGAAGATTACAGTAATAATACAACATTCTTACAATTCAAAACATTGCAAGTAATCGCAAAAAAGATGCCCTGAAAAACCACAATTTCAAATTTCTTAGTTGAACCAAATTTTTTAGACAGAAGTGAAACTATAGAACAACGAGATGTATGTTCGTATAAAATGGGTAAAGGCATATTTTGAGGTCGTATATGTCATTATGACATAACGGAATTGGTATATACACTAGGCGATAAAATTGCTTTGCTTTTCTTTCAAATGCCATTAAGAAAAATATGAAACCACAAGATTATATAAAAGTTTAGAGACGTAATTAAGGCCTATTTGAAAATTCAATGGAAACATGTTGAGAGGTTTAGGAAGCTCCCTACAAAATGTCTTTCACACCTATGGCGATAAGTTAAATGGAGATGGAGCAGCGATGGAATGCAAAAGTGGAAAAAACTCACACATGAAAAATCAGATATGAAACTTCCGGGAATCGAACCCGCAACACCTTGGTCGAGGCCTTTGTGCTTGCCTCGCCACCTGTACTGTCACGCACATAAAAAGTGAGATTCACAAAATTACCACGTTTAAATTTAATGCTAGCATAGCCAAGCCATGTAAATAGAAGCAAATCATTCTAAAAGAGCAAGAAGTGTCGCATCCTCAGATGAAGCATTTCCATTATTTCAAATACGATTACTAAAATTTCCTGTGGGGTTAATTCGGAGCAGCATTTTCTTAAGAGAGAATAAAGACTGTGTTCTGAAATGTTTATATGTTCACATTTATCAAGACATAATACATAATAAAAACGGACGAAACTGAAATAACATTTCTGAAACACAAAATATAGTGGGACATACTATAATGATACACATATTTTTGGAACAAAAGATTGGTAGTTCATGCGTGAACAAAGAAAGTGTTTCATAATTAAGGTTTAGTTTTATTTACACAAAGGTTTTCCATTATAGTGGCGGCATTTTTTTTTACGTCTCAAACACAGAGGATTCTAGTTTTAGTAGCAAAAATACATCTGAAAACCTGGCCGACTTCTGATAAAACCTAAGAAAGGCTGAACGCTTGTATTAAATTTTGAATGAACCTAATGCACATTTCTTTTGCCCAAACAAATTGTCACATGCATGAGTCTTTCTTGCAGACGTCACATAAACTCAATCATACTTTCGCACTAGCAAATCAAATTCTNTACGTCTCAAACACAGAGGATTCTAGTTTTAGTAGCAAAAATACATCTGAAAACCTGGCCGACTTCTGATAAAACCGAAGAAAGGCTGAACGCTTGTATTAAATTTGTGAATGAACCTAATGCACATTTCTTTTGCCCAAACTATTTGTCACATGCATGAGTCTTTCTTGCAGACGTCACATAAACTCAATCATACTTTCGCACTAGCAAATCAAATTCTNTTTGTCACATGCATGAGTCTTTCTTGCAGACGTCACATAAACTCAATCATACTTTCGCACTAGCAAATCAAATTCTACTTTGTTGTAATTACCTATATACAGGTACCAAACAATCAACAAAGAAAACATGTTAACAATTCAATTATGTCGCTTAACAAGGCAGCGGAATAATATACAGCTCCTTGATAAGGCTATAAGATTGCCTTTCATTTCGTTTGTTTCTCCCGTCTTTGATCAATAAAAGTCTTGCAAAATTCCAAGAGTATCCGGAACGTACACATTTTGTTTACGTAATGTGATTATGTTTATTATAACTGTTAACGGTAAAGTGAGCACTTTTAAAGCCCTGGTTACTTTTACCTTTTACACTCTAAGCTTGAATCAGTGATATCAATCAGTGAAATGGCATTCATTGAAAGTCAGTCTATAAGCGGCTGCCGACTGTAATATCAAGGAAATTAACTAGGAACAAGTGACTTATGGCAGTGGAATTCCCGACATTCAGTGGGAATCACAAATATATCAGTGAAATTCAGCCATAATTTTAATTTGTTATCAGGCACTGATTATCAGTTGCCCAATTTTCACTTTTTTCACAATATTGGCTCAATTCTCACTGGTTCACATTTAGAGTGCAAACATTTTTTATCCTTTGACGATATATTTTTTTAAAAATAAATATTGCCATGTAAGTAGTAAACATAGTGCGAATATTCCACCGCTCTCGGGAGTTAACGTCTGAGGCTACAATACAATGTATTTATTTAATATCATTTTTAATGAGAGAGCTTTCAAAAGTGCTCACTTTACCGTGAATAGCCCATACCCACACTCTTGTGGCGGTAAACTGATCAGCGAAGGGGGCTGTGCCAACGGAGCATACGTGTAAAATTAACAAAACTTTACGCACATCCAACGCAGACATGTAATTCCAATCCGTAAATTGGTGGTTGTAATGTATCACGCACCCACTTCAGCACCGTCACAAAGACGATCACTGTACATGGCTTTAAAAACAGGTTGTCGCGGAACGAACTGGCAATTTCTTTNTCAGCACCGTCACAAAGACGATCACTGTACATGGCTTTAAAAACAGGTTGTCGCGGAACGAACTGGCAATTTCTTTCTCTTTTTGTAGACTATGAAATGCGACAAGAATAATAATCGGAATGGAAGAATTGATAATCCGTTTTGTGGACGGTGTCAGTTTATATTGTTATTTTATTTAAATATTATTATGTTCGTGCTTTGGAGAAACATACTTAATCGATTAAGATTACAAGAGAGTAAGGAGTAGTAGGATTATGGGAAGTCTGGGTCAATTTAATTCTAAATGGATGTATGGCTGTGGCTGGCGGTCTTCGGCTCGACTCGGATGAGGTCG
The DNA here is from genome assembly GCA_002778355.1 of Clitarchus hookeri. Taxonomy (NCBI): domain Eukaryota; kingdom Metazoa; phylum Arthropoda; class Insecta; order Phasmatodea; family Phasmatidae; genus Clitarchus; species Clitarchus hookeri. The sequence goes on along the minus strand of NQII01006677.1, from coordinate 98,322 downwards.
GCTATCTTCGGCTCGACTCAGGGAAAAAGGAGGGGGGGGGGGCTCGGAACGTACCCGAAGATGCTCGGCAGTTACGCCGACTAATTCTTCAAACATAGGTTTGGTAGCCATATTGGTTTTATAGGCATAGGATAAAGTACAACAAATCGCAAATATGTAATTATTATCAGATTTAAAAAAAATTATTAAAAATTGGTTTTTTAATGTGCTGAATTTATACATTGGGTATTGCAGAAACATGCAAAAGTCTCTCATTCAATTACCACATTTACAGTCCCTTCTGTTGATGACTAATTAATACACGATGACAGAATATGCCAATTATTCACTACCTCGACCTTTTTGTAGGTATAGGTTTGCCATTGTAATTTTTTTTATGTATTTATATTTGGATAAACCAAGCCAATAATACTATTAGCGACCACATGCACGAGTATGATATAATCATGGTATGGCTCAGCATCTACCAACACTTTTACTGGCTTAATTGGCATTAATTTAAATACCAATACTGCCACACCCTGGAGACAGAATGTGCTAGGGAGATAAACATTCCTAACTTTCATGCTCTTCTTGGCCATAAATCTGTCAATCGTTCATCATTCCATCGATATTTTGATAAATACATTGACGCCTGCGGCGTCCCTATATGTTATCCGTCCGTACTCAAGCTCTAGCGAAGCACAGGCGGGTANTACTGGCTTAATTGGCATTAATTTAAATACCAATACTGCCACACCCTGGAGACAGAATGTGCTAGGGAGATAAACAGTCCTAACTTTCATGCTCTTCTTGGCCATAAATCTGTCAATCGTTCATCATTCCATCGATATTTTGATAAATACATTATTCTTCCATTCATTCCATAAATCTTTCGCTATCTTTCTATCAATATTTTGCAATATTTACATCAATATTTCGCAATTTTTCTATTAATCTTTCAGCAATTCCATAAATCTTTTTATCTTTCCTTCAATATTTCAATCTTATCATCTTCCCATCACTCTTTTTCAATCTTTGGAGTTAATATGGATTGATTATTGATATAAAGATTGCGAAATATTGATGAAAATATTGTGAAAGATTGATGGGTAGATTGAAAGATTGATTGAAAGATTGGGAAAGATTAATGGAAATATTGAAAGATTGATACAAAAATAGAACGCTTGTGGTGCTGATTTTGGTGCATTTGGTGTGGATTGTGGTGCTGATTGTAAAATATTGATGGAAATATTGCAAAATATTTTTGGAAAGATTGTGCAAGATTAATGGCAAAATTTAAAGATTGATGTGAAGATTGAAAGATTGATGATAAGACAAAATATTGATGGAAACATTGAAAGATTGTGGCTCTTATTGAAGTGCATGCGGTGCTGATTGTGGTGCATTTGGTGTGGATTGTGTGCTGATTGTGAAATACTGATGGAAAGATTGCAAAAGATTTATGGAAAGATTGCGAACGTTTGATGGTAAGAATGGAAGATTGATGAGAAGATTTAAAGATTGATGGCAATATTGAAAGATTTATGGAAATATCAAAATATTTATGGAATGACTGAAAGAATAATAGAAAGATTGTGAAAGATAAATGTTAATATTGCGAAAGATTGATGGAAAGATTGCGAAAGATTGATGGAAAGAATGGAAGATTAATGTATTTATCAAAATATTGATGGAATGATGGACGATTGACAGATTGATGGCCAAGAAGAGCATGAAAGTTAGGACTGTTTATCTCCCTAGCACATTCCAAGTGTCCAGGGCGTGGCAGTATTGGTATTAAAATTAATGCCAACTAAGCCAGTAAAAGTGTTGGGAGATGCTGAACCATACCATGATTATATCATACTCGTGCATGTGGTCGCTAAAAGTATGATGAACTTGGTTTATTCAAATATTAATACATAAAAAAATCAGAGTGGCATACCTATACCTACAAAAAGGTCGAGGTAGTGAATAATTGGCATATTCTGGCTTCNAAGTGTCCAGGGCGTGGCAGTATTGGTATTAAAATTAATGCCAACTAAGCCAGTAAAAGTGTTGGGAGATGCTGAATCATACCATGATTATATCATACTCGTGCATGTGGTCGCTAAAAGTATGATGGACTTGGTTTATTCAAATATAAATTCATAAAAAAATCAGAGTGGCATACCTATACCTACAAAAAGGTCGAGGTAGTGAATAATTGGCATATTCTGGCTTCTTGTATTAACTAGTCTTCAAGAGAAAGGACTGGAAATGTAGTAATTGTATGAGAGACTTTTGCATGTTTCCGCAATAAACCAATGTATAATTTTAGCAAAATAAAAATAAATAAATAATTTATAATTATTTTTTATGCGACAATAATTACAGATTTACGATTTGACATACCCTATGCCTATAAAACCAATATGGCTACCAAACATATGCACGTAACTGCCGAGCACGGTCGGGTACGGCCGGNCATATGCACGTAACTGCCGAGCACGGTCGGGTACGGCCGGAATACCCGAGTCGACGGCTTCCGAGCATAGCCTGAGTGGAGCCGAAGACCGCCAGCCACAGCCACACAGCTAACATTTAGAATACTTTGGCCCAGACTTCCATTATCGTACTAATAACAGAAAAATTGTCATATAAGGCAGCCTGTGAACAATTAAATGATACATGTTAATTATTACGAAAAAGTATAAATATTGCTTGTTCTTGATTCTAGATATATTCTTATGTGACTTGTTGAAAAAAATTGCATTTGTTTATCAGGAAACACAAGAATATCAACGAAGTAATGAATGTATCTTATTCCGCAAATATCTGCTGTGGCCTACAATAATGTGTTCGTATAAGGAAGACCGATGTCATTCACATTATTCACTATGCATGCACCATCAAACTGCAGAAGCAGTTTAGGATATCACCTTTACTTCGAAACACTTGATTGACAAATCTAATGCGTATGAAAAAGGCTCAAATTTACGGAATACACAACTGGAAATAAAGCATGCCAAGACAAATACTGCTCTATGCTGTGCAGTATTAAGTCATAAGATTTTTTGTTATTCTATACATTTTTTATTCACTTCAGACATAACCCTTGTTAGATATATAACACTGATGAAACTTATCAGCAAATGAAATTGTGAAGTGAGTTTACCGTACAGCCTTACATATGTAATGTAATTACATTAATATNGAAACTTATCAGCAAATGAAATTGTGAAGTGAGTTTACCGTACAGCCTTACATATGTAATGTAATTACATTAATATATTTTTTCATTACACTTATTATGCAAATCTAACAAATATCACACAACTTAACGGTTGGTTGTAATTTTTCCAGTGTTAAATTTTTTAAAACGTTGCGCGTTATCATAGTTGAATTAAAACGTAGAGTAAGCTACCAAAATATAATTTAAAAATACCTACCTAACACTTGTTTTAAATTGTGTAGATTTTCACTGTATCAAGCTGCCGTTAAGATCACTCTTCGGGTTTTCATTATCAAACAACCCTATTTCAAATTTATAAATTACTATTATTTTAATTTTATAATTCTAGAAACTTATTGGAGGGACAGAACATGCATAGTGAAAATTATGCATGTAAATGGTTTGCTATTATGCTTATCACCTCATAATGAGAAATCAATATTATAGTTATATTTTAAGTTTATTGTTATTGACGTATTAATCAACGATTGATACCGACTATAAAGTAAATTTTTGGCAATATGTAGTTTATGACAGTTATATTTACAGGTTAGATGATGACGTAACAGGCATGTAATATGTAACCGCTTCACCAAAATCAGAAAACACGATAACAATTAAATACGTAAGATATTTGCATAAAACTCAGATAAATGATACAAAATTAAGCAATAAAACTTATAAATCTTTTACGACTTTGCCTTTAGTANCAAAATTAAGCAATAAAACTTATAAATCTTTTACGACTTTGCCTTTAGTACCCTAGCTTTTAACAGAGAGATATGAGCACAGCTTATTTTCTCCGGGCATGGCAGATCCTTTCACGATTTACAATTGTAATCAAAACGCACGTCAAATATTCGTATTTTAAGGGCACGCTTGCAAAAGAATGATAACTTATGCAGGGGCAGACTTTGTGTTTCACCTCGTGCATAGCACATCTCCGCTTTGTGTACACTTCCCAAATCAAACAGAGAAACCCAAAGCTAACAGTTTACTACAAAATGGCGCCTCATGCGTCCAGCCACCCTGCCCGCTATCTAGCCTGTTGATTGGAAACTCACTACCTACGCGGGCATTGTTTCGTTCCTATCACGGGAACCTTCATAGGAGAAGTCACGCCTTTGCCTATTCCGCTATCGGAAGAGAAACAAGTGACTAAGAATAGCCTACATGTGTTATTTTTCATTTTTTGAGGACCGTAAATTATTGTGTTCGTATTACGAGGGTAATGGCAGAAAGGGAGCGAGAGAAAACACAGTTGAAGGGAAAATGGGGAGAATGTAAAAAATCCCTGCCGCGAGCGCGTAGTTATAATTATTGATCTCGAGCGTTAGCCTTGAACAGTTGAAAGGGGGCTACCATTTTGGGGACGGGCCGGGATTTCCTAAGGCCAGGGTTGTCGTCTTCGGTGCAAGCGAGCTTGGAGGGGTTTATTTGCACGCAAGCTGATGAACTAAGTCACACGTCCTCGTGGAGGTAGAAGGGTCAGTTTTTCTGTAAGGGTTGGTGGGTGATGAGTTACAGTACGAAGGGGG
>NQII01006677.1:42988-85171 GCA_002778355.1 Clitarchus hookeri | reverse complement strand
CTGGCACTTGTTGATGCTCCAGCATTGATATCTGCCCCAATCTGAGAAAGGGTTGCACGTCTGTCACGTTTAATGATTCTCGTCAGTCGTCGTTTGTCCCGTTCGTTCACGATCTTTTTCCGGCCGCAGCGATGTCGAATATTTGATGTTTTACCGGATTCCCGATATTCACGGTACACTCGTGAAATGGTCGTACGCAAAAATCCAAAATGTTTCGCTACCTCGGAGATGCTATGTCCCATCTCTCGCGCGCCGACTATAACACCACGTTCAAACTCATTTAAATCTTGATAACCTGCCACCGTAGCAGCAGGAACTGATCTAGCAACTTTGTCAGAAGCTTGTTGTCTTATATAGGCGCTGCCGACCGCATCGCGTTACTTTTATTGTTTCCATACCTCCGTTATTTGTATACGCACGACTATACCATTTTTTTTGGCTCTCCAGAGTATGTATAAACTGCAAATGTGTTTCAAGACCCGAGATCATTGCTCTTTGAATTACGTTTAATTGGTTACATGCTGTATCAATGTTGTAATCGGCTGGTAATTGGTATATAACGCCATGTAATTAATATTACGCCAACATTGGATTAACATAACTTATNTGTTGTAATCGGCTGGTAATTGGTATATAACGCCATGTAATTAATATTACGCCAACATTGGATTAACATAACTTATATGGTATAAAGCAATAATTTAGCATGTTTTCTTTAAACCTATGGTTTTAACACACAAAATATCTTATTTAGAATTTACTCTTGTGTCTGTGTTCGTTTTTTTGTTGGAAATCATACTGGTGGAATTTGGTTATTACACATTCTTTGAGCGCAACACTATATAACCATAAAATATGTTAAGTTGTACACAAGTTTTATTTTTTAAAAGTATTAATTTTCTTAGTAAAGTATTTTCAAAAACAACCCTTTTATATGTTTTGTGAAACACGAATGTTTTCCAAGATATGAGATACTTTTTCTTTGAAATGTGTTAATTTTTCACATGTTGTGTCAATGTATGGGAATACAACGGGTGGTAATGGGTACTTGCAGAACAGTAACGTTTGACCAACATTTTTTATCCAACATAATGCCACCAATGTGAAACGCTACATTTATAATGAAATTAAACAACAATTTTGTATGTTAAAATACATGTTTTTTTAAACACACAATCGATGTCTTACTTAAAATTTACTCAGTTGGTAATATATTTTTTACTTGTTGGAAAACCTATAGAACGCATTCGGTATATAAGTATACTTTCGTTGGGCCAACGCTGTACAACCATCACAATGTCACTAACATAAAACATTGTTTTAAATGTAAAAAAAAATTATGTTCGCAGGATAGGAAATTGTTCCAAAAGCAATTTTCCTTTAAATTCGGTATATTTGTTTATTTGTTAAGACATTGTTTTGAACTTAAAAATTTGTGAAGGGTACTTTTTTATATTGGGTCAACATTTCTTTTCAATCATTATTTCAACATTTTCCAGCAAACTGTCAATATACTGCCAATACCAACGTCGACATTGCTCGCGAGCTTAAATATAGCATAATTTNCATTTTCCAGCAAACTGTCAATATACTGCCAATACCAACGTCGACATTGCTCGCGAGCTTAAATATAGCATAATTTGACTGAACAAGGCTTAAAAACATGCGCCATACTGGAAAGCACGGTATTGTTACATTATTTATTTCACGTAGCATAATAGTAAAACACATTTTAAAAGCAGTAAAAGCGATGTTCATATGTATGAAGGAATATAATACAGTATAGTGAACTGAAAGGGTAGGTAATATTTTATATTATGTACTTCATTGCCTTTACATACAGAGTCAAAGTGGTATAGTGAATAGTACACAGGACTGGTGAAACAAAGGGCGTAGATTCTTGCACTCATGCCACCGAATACAATTTCAAAATGGTGATTTTAATGTAAAGTAGTCAATGTTACAAAAATAAATTAATTAATAGCTATGGCAAGTGTGGGATTTTTTAACTTTTCAAATACTGGTCAAAACTTATTCAAAATATCACTAACCAATGATAGAAAAACATTATTTTGTTAGCATTTATTATGTAATAACACTTCTTGCTAACATACTACCAATATTGTAAAACATCAGTATGCCTTTGGTTGGTAAATGGCTGGACTTTGGTTGGCCTACAATAAACCAACGTTTTACCAACGTAGGCCTGCGTGCCGTTTTGATGTTCAGCCACCGTTATTTTTTCAACGTTGGCTCAGCCTTTAAGCAAAAGTTGGATTAGAATTTCCCCAACCAATAAATGCTGTCTGCGATGTTAATTCATGTTTTTTACACTAGAACTGAAGAGTTTTTTCTACTGAGTGTGGAATCATCCTTTATCTCTTTTGGAAATGAGCCTGGCTCATTAAATTGTCTCACATTAGCAGGTGTCACCTGTTTTTCGTTTGACATTCATGTCTTCTTAGTTGGAAAATGCTGGGGTAACTGCTCATGTTTGTCACTGTGGCGCGTTTATATTACATAACGTATATATCTGAATTTCATATTAATATAGTGAACCATTTGTGGCCACAACCCAGCGTGGGTCATCCATCATCCACCGGGTGATAAACCGAGTGAAATGCACTCTATGTCCGAATCAGTGATATCAATCAGTAAAATAACGTTCACTGAAAGTCAGTTGACAAGCTACTGCTGACTGGCAAATTAAGCAAATGAACTGAGAACAAGTGTTTTATAGCAGTGGAATTTTTTACATTCAGTTGGAAATCACAAATAAATCAGCGAAATTAAACCTATACATTAATTAGTTAGTGGGCATTGATTATCAGTTGCTCAATTCTCACTGTTTTCATTGATTTGGCTCAATTCTCACTGATCCAAGTTTAGAATGTGGCGTTCCGTAGGAGTCCACTGTCCTCTGAATTGAGTCATGGAAAGAAGTCATACAGTGGATCTATAGTGAAATATATCGTTGGGGAAAATTGAAATTCCCCGAGAAAATCCGGTGGCCATCAGTATTGCCCAGCACATTTCCCACGTACAAAAAAATCTTGTAAGAACCCGCTGGGGATCGAACACCGATTACCTTGGTGAAAGGACGGCGTGCTAAATGTAGGCGCGAGGCCCCGAGTATTGTACTGGAAACATTCCAGCCATTTATAATAGACTTCCGTACCTCCCGGGTTTCTTGTTTCTGTAATAACACTGCTCGAATTCTGTTTTCCAAGAGTAACCAATTGCATAACGTTGGATTGCGAAAGTTGTGCGAAGAGAAAGCTATATGTCCTGTAATCATGNTTCCAAGAGTAACCAATTGCATAACGTTGGATTGCGAAAGTTGTGCGAAGAGAAAGCTATATGTCCTGTAATCATGAAATGTAAATGCTTTCTGCAGGTCAGACCCGAGTTCTTTTGATTTGTGGTACCCTTTGATGATATGGAAATAAGTTTTATCTTCATTTTCCCGTGCCTAACTTTCCACTCGGGCGGGCTGGTGCAGATTGCCTTTTAGCGCCGCCGTACANTTTTATCTTCATTTTCCCGTGCCTAACTTTCCACTCGGGCGGGCTGGTGCAGATTGCCTTTTAGCGCCGCCGTACATCTTTATCCTTTACATCTCTCCTCATCCTCTTCCCCCATGACCAAAAATAACGGGTATTTCACCAATATATTTATATGTAAGGATATTCCTGCAAACTTTTATTTTTTAAATGATCGAATGTTTATCCATACTGTCCGAACTTAAAATAAACCCTTTTCTAAATAATTTGGCGTTGCCGTCTTTAACATTACATTGTATTTATAATTTTCCAATTGTTAAATTTATTCATTACATTATAGAGAGACAATAAGAAAAAATTACACTTGANATTGTATTTATAATTTTCCAATTGTTAAATTTATTCATTACATTATAGAGAGACAATAAGAAAAAATTACACTTGATAGACGATATGTAAAATTAGATACAGTACATCAGTTTTGCACTTTGTCACTCAAATATTAAATATAAAAAAAAACTAACAATACCCTAAGTTATTTGTATTACATGAAATTTAAAAGTACACTATGCGGACTTTCTTTGTAAAAGGTTTTNATAACAATACCCTAAGTTATTTGTATTACATGAAATTTAAAAGTACACTATGCGGACTTTCTTTGTAAAAGGTTTTTAATGATCAACCGTGTGTCAGACTCTTCATGAACATCATATTGTGTTGATATCATTACCAGTCCCACTAGACGTTCCTTTGACTTTTATTTGTCTTAAGTAGTTCATAATAAGTAATTTAGATAAGTTTTTTTTTCGGATGCGGCAGTCTCAGGGAGTGTGAGTGTGAGTATGATTGGAAGCGCCATGGTTACGTTTGAAAAGCCTGTTGGTAGTAATATACTTTAATGTGAAGAGTGGGCCATAAAAGCTATTGCCATTATCAAGTAATAAAGAAAGAAACGCTAGGTTATCGGTGTAACTGTGCACCATTTACATTAAGATGGCCTCCGTCAGTTAGTGCTAACTGTAAGTCTGTATAATTGCGTAGGAATAAATATTTTTTTTTACTTTTAATATTATACAGAAACACAATTACTTCATATGTTTTTATTTAGACAAATTGTTTGCTAATGCCGTGACAGTACAGTCCAATACATCGAAAATGAAGCTGCCATTGAATGTCTTTTTTGAGTTAACAGTGACAGTAGAAGCAACATGTGATTCATAGTCAAATGGTACTTTATTTTTGTAGGACGCACTAGTCATTCGGTTGAAAACTTTAACCCAATATCAAGGGTTTCAGCAATTTTATTTGCGCCAAGTAATGTCTCGTCAAAGCCATTTCCCCCCCAACCGCGTATGTTAAAAATTTTTTTTTTTGTGTGATGAGTTTGACTTTATTTGATATGTTGGTATTTTCTCTTTGCAAGACTTTGCTGACCACGTTGATCCTGGAGAGAATAATATCTCCCGCATATGTTATGCGTGGTTTTTTTCTTAATACACGGGGTTCGCGGTGACGCAGTGGTCAGAATACTCGCACTCTACCAAGGGGAACCGGGTTTGATTCCCGGTTGGGCCGCTCCCAGATTTTCTCGTCTGAAATCGCCCCGGCACGTTTTCTTGGGTTTGCTCCGTTCCTCCTGCCCTTGCATTCCGGTTCCGCTCCATTTCCACTTCACTTCAACTTCATCTGCTCTCAAGGCCTAGTTGTAAAAAGCCTCCCAAATCTCCCCACTCCACTCCCGATATATAGCGCACAAATAAAATAGTTAGTCATGTGTACAATATGGCTTATATCAAGGGTGCAGCACCTTCCTTTTGCAATAAAAAGATAGATTCTTTCTGATTGAGATTTTAAGTCACTCATTTATATATTACGTTTTGCGTCTTGAAACATTTCGCTCGGAGTAGAAGATATTTATAACTAAACGCAATAAACACTAGGATTTGCAGTGTCTAGTCGATATGTGCCATTTGCGTGTCTGCAGGCTGGTCTAACCGTGGAGGTGAAGGCTTGAAGCAAAGAGAAGTAAGATGCCTCAAAGTTAGAATAAAATGTTCATGCTACGAATTATAAAAAATTATGTTGTTTTAGATTTGCAACTGTAAACTGCATATACCAAAACTTTTCCGAATAAAAATTGTTTTGAGTTTATAATGGAGCATTAAAATATGCACGAAATTCTTTAACTTATTTAGGTGTCTTTTGCAAGCTGACTGCCCAGACGGCGGCTAAGACCTGCCAGCCGTTCAGCCGCCCCCGCCGAGTGCTATGCTGCTAGATGCTGGCNGCATTAAAAAATACACGAAATTCTTTAACTTATTTAGGTGTCTTTTGCAAGCTGACTGCCCAGAGTGCCCAGTGCTGGAGTAGGTTTTCACGAAAAAGTATTCGGAAACCTTACTTATTGCACTTTGAACATTATCGCCATTGTCAGAACGAATGACTCTCGAGACGACAAGGGAATTGAATATATGTTTAATTGTTAAATGTTTGTTTCAAGACGTAGGTGATTTGCTTAGTACTTTAATAAACAAAAAAAATTGCTAGCTGGTAGCATAAACTATACATTTTTCGTTATGACTGAATTTACCAGTTCATTTAAGTGACGAAAGCTTGTTTTGGGCCCACTTTGGTTCACAATAATTAAATTTTTTTCTAGAGGAAGATTTCTTCACCCGTTATTCATCCAATACTAATAAAAAAATTTGATCTTTAACTTTTAAGCCAGTCTGTGCGGCAGTGCATGATTCTTTCAGTCCTGCTTGGGGCAGGTTAGGTTAAGATGAATGTGCTAGTTATGTTAGTGTGTCTCCCTCAAGAAGATTTCATCGTACAAAAAGAGACATTATAAAGCTGCCGCCCCTTTCTTTTTAAAATAACTTTAACTTCCAACAGTTATAGCATTCGTGTATAAAACGCCTCGGCTTAAGTGTGCACTCACTATGACTTGTACAATCAAAGTCAAATTCACATCCTTATACAAATATATTGTGTTTCCTTTAGTACACATATACTTCAAATAATTAAATGTTGTACATTTAAAATAAATTAAAACTAAAATCTCTAGATGTATCAGTAATAGGTGAAACATCTAAAACTATAGAGAGGATTTTACTGTAAGTAAAACTGTGTCTTAGTAGAACTTGTTTCCAAAAGATGTATACGAACTGAAGATGTGCCTGGCCGGAAAATATGATGATTGAAATGCGCTACCTTAAGTCCAACTTGTATTGTAAAAAATGATAGGGATTTTGAGGAAGGCGGTTGGAAGTACAGTACGTGGGACCCTATAAAATTCAATCGTATTAGATAAATGCATCTGTGTAAACTAATGAAATTAACAGCTACCGCCATGCGAAAAATATAATTTGGAGCCTATTTTGTAGTCTTATTTACGTGTAAAGCTAAGTTTATATATTATTGTAAAACTATGTATGTGCGCTCGATTAAGTTTTTTTTTCTAAATTACAGTAAACAATGTACTAGAAATACCACGAGAAGTCGTATTACTGCTACCACGTTTCTTTATCACGTGTCTCTGTCTCATGTATGTATACAATTTTAAATATTCAAACGTCGGATTATATGCCACTGTATAGTCGTGTACCCTAGCCCAAGCTCAATACGGCATGCGCTCTGCTCGCAGCAAAGGCCCAGAGAAAAGCAGCCCGTAGGAATGCCAGTTGTGTGCGCCGTGAGTGTANAGATTCTTTCTGATTGAGATTTTAAGTCATTCATTTATATATTACGTTTTGCGTCTTGAAACATTTCGCTCGGAGTTGAAGATGTTTATAACTAAACGCAATAAACACTAGGATTTGCAGTCTCCAGTCGATATGTGCCATTTGCGTGTCTGCAGGCTGGTCTAACCGTGGAGGTGAAGGGTTGAAGCAAAGAGAAGTAAGATGCCTCAAAGCTAGAATAAAATGTTCATGCTACGAATTATAAAAAATTATGTTGTTTTAGATTTGCAACTGTAAACTGCATATACCAAAACTTTTCCGAATAAAAATTGTTTTGAATTTATAATGGAGCATTAAAAAATACACGAAATTCTTTAACTTATTTAGGTGTCTTTTGCAAGCTGACTGCCCAGAGTGCCCAGTGCTGGAGTAGGTTTTCACGAAAAAGTATTCGGAAACCTTACTTATTGCACTTTGAACATTATCGCCATTGTCAGAACGAATGACTCTTGAGACGACAAGGAAATTGAATATATGTTTAATAGTTAAATGTTTGTTTCAATACGTAGGTGATTTGCTTAGTACTTTAATAAACAAACAAAAATTGCTAGCTGGTAGCATAAACTATACATTTTTCGTTATGACTGAATTTACCAGTTCATTTAAGTGACGAAAGCATGTTTTGGGCCCACTTTGGTTCACAATAATTAAATTTTTTTCTAGAGGAAGATTACTTCACCCGTTATTCATCCAATACTAATAAAAACATTTGATCTTTAACTTTTAAGCCAGTCTGTGCGGCAGTGCATGATTCTTTCAGTCCTGCTTGGGGCAGGTTAGGTTAAGATGAATGTGCTAGTTATGTTAGTGTGTCTCCCTCAAGAAGATTTCATCGTACAAAAAGAGACATTATAAAGCTGCCGCCCCTTTCTTTTTAAAATAACTTTAACTTCCAACAGTTATAGCATTCGTGTATAAAACGCCTCGGCTTAAGTGTGCACTCACTATGACTTGTACAATCAANAACTTTTAAGCCAGTCTGTGCGGCAGTGCATGATTCTTTCAGTCCTGCTTGGGGCAGGTTAGGTTAAGATGAATGTACTAGTTATGTTAGTGTGTCTCCCTCAAGAAGATTTCATCGTACAAATATAGACATTATAAAGCTGCCGCCCCTTTCTTATTAAAATAACTTTGACTTCCAACAGTTATAGCATTCGTGTATAAAACGCCTCGGCTTAAGTGTGCACTCACTATGACTTGTACAATCAAAGTCAAATTCACATCCTTATACAAATATATTGTGTTTCCTTTAGTACACATATACTTCAAATAATTAAATGTTGTACATTTAAAATAAATTAAAATTAAAATCTCTAAATGTATCAGTGATATGTGAAACATCTAAAACTACAGAGAGGATTTTACTGTAAGTAAAACTGTGTCTTAGTACAACTTGTTTCCAAAAGATGTATACGAACTGAAGATGTGCCTGGCCGGAAAATATGATGATTGAAATGCGCTACCTTAAGTCCAACTTGTATTGTAAAAAATGAAAGGGATTTTGAGGAAGGCGGTTGGAAGTACAGTACGTGGGACCCTATAAAATTCAATCGTATTATTTAAATGCATCTGTGTAAACTAATGAAATTAACAGCTACCGCCATGCGAAAAATATAATTTGGAACCTATTTTGTAGTCTTATTTACGTGTAAAGCTAAGTTTATATATTATTGTAAAACTATGTATGTGCGCCCGATTAAGTTTTTTTTTTCTAAATTACAGTAAACAATGTACTAGAAATACCACGAGAAGTCGTATTACTGCTACCACGTTTCTTTATCACGTGTCTTTATCTCATGTATCTATACAATTTGAAATATTCAAACGTCAGATTATATGCCACTGTATAGCCGTGTACCCTAGCCCAAGCTCAATACGACATGCGCTCTGCTCGCAGCAAAGGCCCAGAGAAAAGCAGCCCGTAGGAATGCCAGTTGTGTGCGCCGTGAGTGTAGACAACCTGCAAAACACTTCCTGCTTCTTACTAAAGTCCGCGGTCCGGAAGACGTTCCTGAGACTGAGCGTGATAATGAGGATGGTCCAGTACCAGACCATCACAAACTCGCCCTCATGGTATGCATAACTAATGACAACAATTATTTTTAAATTTTTTAAATAGTTGTCTCGTATTAATTTGAGGTGTTACGTCCATTTTTCCTCCTACCAACATTTCATTTCTCATACCAACCGCAACTCGGCCGATATCTCTGGACCACCGTCGAGGTAATTTGCGTGTGCTCGTAGCAAAGCACTTCAATAGTTAGCAATAACTTTACTTGTAGATTATATTCTCATTGTGGTGTTTCGTATATCAGTTTCCCACATCGCCTTAGCATTACCGGGCGTTTGCTTTTGTCATTATCTGCCTAACTTGACCATTTGCAACCTAGCCTCGCCGCCGCCAAGTGCTTGAACCGCTCCTGGCCAAACTGCGGGCCTGGTCAGCCATCGCTGGTTGGAAACCCGCCCTCAGCATGCACCGTCTANTGAACCGCTCCTGGCCAAACTGCGGGCCTGGTCAGCCATCGCTGGTTGGAAACCCGCCCTCAGCATGCACCGTCTATCCCTCGCTGACGGCGCGTTCTCCTAGCTAGTGGAGAACCAAACTTCCGGTTAATTTTGCAGAGATGCCCCACTCAAGTAAAAAACAGTACCTGTGCAACAGTGTCCATGTTTTATAACTTTAAAATACTTTTCAAATGAAATGAAAAATATCCGGTATCTCTTTATAATGTTTAAATATTATTATTATAAATGTTAATATAAAATTTTAAATCATATATTCCTCCCTTTGGGCGATACTCCCCATCCTACATGCCCCATAAAGGGCGTTTTGGTCAAAATGTTAACAAAATGTTACTGTAGAATACACTTATTTCATTAAGTGCTTAGTCATATGTTTAAACCAAAGTTTTATATTTTTATCTCTCTCCGCCCGCATATTTTACCCTTGCAGCCTAATAAAGATAAGTTTTAATGCGATTTCTTTTAAAGTGAAACACACTGAATCCAGTCTATCTAGTCCTATACTTGGTTGCATATTGTGAGGAACTACACGCATATTTTTTCCCCTTATTTATACAAGTAAAGATGGCATAATCAGCTCTCTTGCTTTACATTTTTGCGTTTTTTCATAAATATTAATTTTNTTATTTATACAAGTAAAGATGGCATAATCAGCTCTCTTGCTTTACATTTTTGCGTTTTTTCATAAATATTAATTTTGTGTTTTCACGTGCCTATGAATTACTATGAAATTTTTATTTTGAATTAACACATTTTCCAGTGCGTAGCGGCCAGCATATATTTATAGGCTGCTCATGGTTGATACCGCACTTTTGAAATCAACCTTTGAAAAATGTCACTACCCTTACGTGCATATATTTTGTTGGACAGACTGGCTGGCAAGCATGCAGTAAAGTTGTTGGCGACGCGGAAAAAGTAGTTCCATATCTTAAAGTCGAATGAAGTGTGTCATGTAAACATTTTTAAAAATTAAAACTATTTATTTTGCATTTTTTTTTTAAATAAATATGAGTGGGAGAAGTAGAAAATTGGTGAAATTTTATTTTCCTAATCATTTTAGGGTTTTGCTTGTCCAACGCATGAATAAAGTGATATGGCCCATATCAATGTTGATTTTACATATGGTGGAAGAATACACAATATGCATACAAATAGATCAACTGCAGGGCTTTAGAAATTGCTCAGTTTACCAAGGACCACACGTGACTACATTTTCCATTATGATGTTTACAATTGTGCCACGCGGAATGCCTATAGTACTAAACGGTACCTCAACCTCACGCCCTCTTTTCATGAACAGGCTCGTCCACAGTCCCTCAGTTGTGTGAATGTACATACTCTCTTCGAAGTAGGACACAATGTGCTGTCGTAAAGTGCGTACGCTGTTTATAGGAACAACAACGTGAAGAAATACACCTAGGCGAATGTCGTCGTTAGTCCGCACTATCACTTGTATTACTGTGATTCGTCGCAATCGTCATACATTTTAATGTAACTACTTACATTTCGCAGTGTAACAATATTTATGTTTTTTTAACAGCATTATTTTTAATTCTAGTGAATAACGCAGCTGTCATGCTTATCTGCTGCTGGTTAAAACTACACAATATCTTTGGTTTTTAAGATAGACTTTACAAGAACATTAAATTCATTTGTAGAGCAATTATCTACGACAGAGATAACATTCACCAGAAGGCAACATTCACTCCAATTACCGTATTTTCATTATCCAACCACGAAACCTAAAAAAAAAAAAGTTTTTTAAAACTAAATTCATGTTAAACCTACATACAATAAAACAGATTAATGCACGTAACAACATCATCTAACTTTTGGTGCGAAATTAGCATAGAAACACCAAACTTATAAGTTATTACACCTGGCTCGTTTATTTCAAACTGGTGGGAACACACTCGGCTACTCATATTGCGTGCCAGGTTAGAATATTCTGTAAATCAAACTGCGTGTAAGTTTAGTCATGCGTGTAAGAAGGGTTTTGTGCTTCGCTATTTCAACTGTTACACACTTCACGTTTTCTTCAGCAAAATGCAACGTAACATTAACTGGCGAGAGTTGTCTGTCTGGCTCACGTCCTGTGTCATGGCTGCTTCACTGCCCCTGGGGAAACGTCTCTCTCCCTCATCCTAAATAATGGAAGTTGTTTANCGTCCTGTGTCATGGCTGCTTCACTGCCCCTGGGGAAACGTCTCTCTCCCTCATCCTAAATAATGGAAGTTGTTTACGCTCACTGCTGTGTTTCCTCGGGGTTATCTCGTAGTGCCCCCTTTCTCTCTTGTCGCCTGGGCCCAGCCCGTCACGCGGCTGGATATGACGACGAGCCGTACACGAGACTCTGAATCTCGTGCTGGTCGAGGTGGGTACGCAGGCAGGAAGGTGGCTAGGGATCAACGTCTCTTCGACAGCAAGGTCATTGGAGATTAATCCGACAACACTTTCTCATCGGGCATGTTCTACCACACCACAAATAATGTCGCAAAAGCAGAATGACCCCGAACGTCCATGCGTGTGTTAATTTAGCTTTATTTTTGTGTACGTCCTAAGTGGTAATGCAATTTCATAATAATTTAGATTTCTACTGTTACTTATATAATTTAATACGCTCATACACTACATAAAATACGGGATAATTTCTGCGAGAAAACCTGGTGGTGATGGCATAAGTTGCCGAATTGTGATCGCAGTACCTTTAATTTTTTCTCAAGTTAAGAAACGCTGAGACACCTTTTTTCGCTCCGCCAAGTTATTTTTACGTATTGCAGTAAATACGTTTTTCTACTCCCGCCATGGAGGTTTCTGGTGAGTATAAAACAATTTAAGGACGCACTAAACCAGTCTGTTACATCGGTAATTAATACTCATCAGAGGTGTTTGCTCTAAGAATAACGGCGTGTTGCAGTCATGATAAGATTTTTTTTCTTCTGCCATGGCTGTTTATTGGTAGCCCTATACATGCCAAGACAACTTATGAAAGTACCTAGGATCATATGTGACTATAGCGAAATTCTCGATAGTATGCCATAATGAAACGCTGACACATGGAGTTTTAAAAAGGTAGTTAGAATATTAAAATTAACAGTGTTATATAGATAACAGAAAATATTTTTCGACCTTTAAAGGTGAAAAAAGGCCTGTCTTATTAAAACATATTTATTGAGTTATTAATTTGCAGCACAATATTGTCAAATTTCGCAGGTACATAAAAACCTGCAGTTTATGACATTAGTTAAATTGAAGCTTTTAGTTGGCTTATAAACGTCAGAAGTAGGATTAAAGATCGAACAACATGCAGTGGTCTAGGAGCACGGTACGAAAGACGGCGATCTCTAAAGACTCAAAGACACAGAACCATGAATCTCAAGATCTGAGCACGATCCTTATGACCCCTAACTAAAAGTACCTGAAAATGTCCAGGGGGTCTGTACAGTCACTTACAACTTAGTAATGGACCTGCAGGACACCTCTACATCGCGAAACACTGTTATTAATGGCATGTATGTTATGTAATGTTAAAGATAGTACGTTTGCCAACACGACATTAAAGTATCCTTGATCTCGCTGCTGACTGCATAACAAAAGAAATGAATCTAAATTCTTGAGTGTCAATTTAGCAGAACCGCATTTGTTAGACAAAAAATAACATTCCTTACACAATATTATCGTTATTAATGCTATGTATACATATATAGGTAACTGTTATGTTCTATAATTAATTAAGGTGGGGGTGAGATTTGCTGTTAATCGAAATAAGACCAAATTTCATTGTTGTTTCGCGTAATTTTGACATATATGTTATCTTATCAGGTACCTGGGATACAAAATTGCAAAGCATTTGTGAGTATGTGAAAATATTTGTTGGTGAAACTGAGATTAGTACGAAAATCTTAGGGACGGGAGGTAATATAACACAGAGAATTTGGATGCTTTACATTTTTTAACGTATTGTCAGTCTTTAATTTACCATTTGGTCTATCTTTTTACGGTTTATTTTAATTAAAACACTTAACCGATAATCATGGTGAAATCAAGAGCGTGACCTGTCTAAGATACTTTCGTGACTTTTTTGATATGGCTTGACATTGCCGTAAGGTTTTCATTTTCTCTCTGGTAACGGACTTACCGTGCTGGAAACTTCTACTCCTAACTTTTTTAAATAGCCAAATTGAGGAATTGTTTATTACTGAAGTAAAAAATGAGCAGTGTCTGTGGAGAGGAAATTAAACGTACGGTATATTATTAAAAAATATTGCATGCATGAAAAAAAATGTTAGCTTCGGTACATACCGACGAATAAAATGTTCACATAAAAAATTGAAAAAAAAAAANCATGCATGAAAAAAAATGTTAGCTTCGGTACATACCGACGAATAAAATGTTCACATAAAAAATTGAAAAAAAAAAAATTTCCAATTTGTAATTGTAGTAAAAGCGTTAACTTAATTCAATAAAATATACAAAATTTAATTTATAGTTGTATTTCAATAATGGACACAAGACAATTACTGAACATTTAAATCTTAGAATTTAACGTCAGTTATTTTTCACGCATATTATGTACACAAGAGGATATGACTAATAAAGAAATTACAACAATCAAGTGGAAAATACGAAACTTTGTAATAACTATTGAATTGCACGCATTACTAAAAATTCGTCAAAAATCTAATAGTTCGTGCATGGGTAGTATNTCTTTGTAATAACTATTGAATTGCACGCATTACTAAAAATTCGTCAAAAATCTAATAGTTCGTGCATGGGTAGTATTAATATTTTGCACTCAATAAATTGCCGCCACATTATTAACACAGGATTACACAGGATTTACTCACAGGCATGTCCTAGCTGTACTAGAGCACCCGAGTCTTCCCCCGCAGCAGCACTGCATTCGTCGACATCTACCAAATTAACTACCAAATTAAGCAAAAATGTTGTAATATTGTAGTACTATAATAGGCCTTGTAAACTGATAAGTTTTAAGAAAGTGAGACACTTATTTTCAAAATGGTGGTTGTCTAAATGTTTTATGTTAATTTGGTATGCCTACCACATAGTTTAACGGATTTCAACCAAATTTGGTAAACTGAAAGTTTCTATTACATATATAAAAAATGACAATAAAAGTCAATTTTCTGTCTGTTATTTTGTAAGATAGCGGGACATTAAAATATGCGGTTTTCATAAAATATCTCGGGAGCAAATCAAACAATTACTACCAAATTTGGAAAACTAGTAGTACTACAGGAGGCCATATCAAGTGATGAGCTTTAAATTAATCAGTTATTTATTTCCAAGCTGGTGGTCATAATAATATTTCATGTTAATTCTCTATAACGATCGCCCGTCTGTACTCTTTCGACCAGGAATGGTCGAAATATATATATATATATATATATATATATAATCCTTTTGGCCACCATTTTGTAAGATAGAATGGCATTGAAAGATAAAGTTGTATGTCCAATCTCAGGAACAAATATAACAATTCCTACCACATTTGGCAAAACAGTAGTACTGCAGGAGGCCATGTAAAATGGTACGTTTGAAGAAAGCCAGGCACTTATTTTCCAAATTGCGAGTATAAATACACATTATGTTAATTTGCTATACCTGCCAATCCCTTCGAACAATTTCGACCATACTTGGTAAGCTGTAAGTAGCTATTACAAACATCAAGTGTGCCATTCANACCAATCCCTTCGAACAATTTCGACCATACTTGGTAAGCTGTAAGTAGCTATTACAAACATCAAGTGTGCCATTCAATATTATTCTTTAGCCCGTCAATTTAAGAGAGCACTGCATTAATAGTAAATATTTTAAATGATCTCTCGGGAACAAATCAACCAATCATTACCAAATTTGGTAAACACTTATAAATATGGGATGCCGTGAAAACTGTTATGTTTTAAGTTAGTCAGACACTTTTGTGAAAATGGCGTTCATATAAATATTTAGTGTCGTATTTTATATCTGTGAAACAATACAACCAATTTCAACAATACTTAGTATGCTGGTAGTATCTATAACAAAAATCAAATGTGTTTACACAGAGCTTATTTTACTTCCCCTTTTCGTTAGATAGTGCCAGATGATTATATAAAGATTTTATGTCATATCTCAGGTATAAATCAACCGATTTCCGCCAAATTTGTCACACGTGTAGTACTGCCATAGAGAATGTAAACACATGTGATTTGTGTTACTCGGATACTTGGTTTTCAAAATGACTGTCCTATAATAATTTCTAGTTAGTAAACCATTTCCATCTACGAAAAAGACTGATTANACTTGGTTTTCAAAATGACTGTCCTATAATAATTTCTAGTTAGTAAACCATTTCCATCTACGAAAAAGACTGATTACAGCCAAAATTCGATCTTTGTAATGCAGTTGTTTGCACACTGTATTACGGTACAAGGAGTTTTGGGCTCAAGTCCCAAATAAGGCACAAATGAATAGGTAATTATCTAACTATTATGACTCATGTTTCTGGTTCCATCTGTAATTATATCTGTGTCATCAAGATGGTAAGTCACAATTATAATCTACGCTTTCTAAGAAATTCAACAAAATTGTTTGCATCCATGCAGAGGAAAGTAGGTTCATTAGTTATNATTATAATCTACGCTTTCTAAGAAATTCAACAAAATTGTTTGCATCCATGCAGAGGAAAGTAGGTTCATTAGTTATATCGGTAACTTCTGGTTCTGCAATGCTGTAAGCGTAAATACAGGAAAGAACTTTTATAGTCCAATCGGTGATACACACAGAGGATGTAAAGATTATATACAGAAAGGAAAACAGGTCCAGGCTAGAAATGAACAGCAGGAACAGTGAACAACTCTGAGTGATTACTTATACTGAATGCTGAATGTTCAGCATCAGTCTTCATATTTTAACCAAATTATTACATAAGCGTGCTATAGATAGATGTGCTTTGTTTAATTTGTTGTATGAGCACGGAATTAATCGCGCAGAAAAAAGAATATGTCAACACCGCAGGAAATAAACAAACCACTTAACCAATTTCATGAAAGTAACGAACTTGATTTTGACGGTATATTTCACTATAAACGTACGAAAAAAGATGTTTAGCCATATGTTCCTAATGTATTACCGATAGGCTATCTTTTAGATTATTTACAGAGGTCGTAATACACAACCGTTGGAGATACTGTAACATTGCAGTTTTTTAAGGGCTATGTTTACCGTTGATTATAAATATTTTAGTTAAATATGATTACAGAGTACTTGCTTATGTTGTCATTTATTTTAATATTATTTCCAAAATACGCTTTCTTATTTGAGTTAACAGTATAATATTTAGTTTTTTAAATAGTTTATTAACATAGAGATCATGTTTAAGTATTTTT
Organism: Clitarchus hookeri; assembly: GCA_002778355.1. Lineage (NCBI taxonomy): Eukaryota > Metazoa > Arthropoda > Insecta > Phasmatodea > Phasmatidae > Clitarchus > Clitarchus hookeri. Next base: position 68,008 of record NQII01006677.1, on the reverse strand, counting down.
AATTTGTTTGTAGACAGTATTCAGTATTAATAATGTTTTGTTTTTTTTTTTTCATTTTTTTTCCTAGCGTTTGGTTGGCATTAAATGTAATTATACAAAAGTGCTAAAGAATATTATCCTGGTTGTCTCTCGTCACGACATTGCCTATTGGCGGAGAGATATGTCATGGTCAAACGACAGTCAATCGGAGGACAAGAGACAACCAAAGTAAGGCGGAAGTAAAATATTATTATTTTTTTCTTAAGAAGAATTCTTACCACCTCTAACAAACAATGGACGTGTGTCTTATAATATGAAAGTTTTAATGATTTAATATATAATAAGATTGCTGCAAGATGTTTTGTATGATGACGAAGTGATAACTAAATAATAAGGAACATAATTATATTATGTTTGAGATTAAAGAATGGAAATAAGTTGTCGATTTTCGTGGAGAAGACTAACTGAAAAAATATATATATATATATATTTGCACGCTGCGAATTTTGACGTGGTAATTTAAATTGAAATGTAACAACGGCGCCCTACGCGATAAGTTTACATTTGTGAATTTTACGAAATGTAAAAATACCAAGTGGTGTCTGTTAAGTTTAAAATTATGTTAACAATTTTTTATTAATATTTCATAACACAACATGACAAATACTAAAATTTAATTAAAACACTGTTATGCATTGACAGTCGCATAAGACACTAGCTCCATGCGTGGTTCGGCTCTGTAGGGGGTGACTCACATCGACCCTCCTCTCCCCACAGGCAAACTTGTTCGCTGCTCCGTCGCTCACCCAAGGAGGAGATGATTGACAGGGGCCACCTTGCTGGCGCCACAGCCCCTCTTCCCCCTGCTGGAGAAGCCGACGAGTTCAGATGATACGCAATAATATTCTGGGAACTAGAACCCTCGGCGCATCGTGGCAATTAGAGAAATTTCTGGGTGATGGCCTATGAGCCTATAAATATTGCAGCGGTCGAAGGCTCGGGAGTATTTCTGTGGAAGCCAATTAGCTGAGTGTGGTAATAGAGCGACGCGTGGTGCAGCGAGAGACATCGGTGAAGAGGGCGGACGAAGACGGGAGATTGCGAGATGACGGCGGATGAGGTGTTTGTGGTCTTAATGGGCAAGAGGACATTATACCCGACGAGTGAAGGTTATTGTGCATTAGGGCGCTCGGAAAACTATAAAACATTGTGGACTGGTGGGACATGGATGTAAGTGAGGTGGGACAGAATTAACATGTAATACGAATTATATTGTAAATATTGGAACTGTCGAATATGGACTTATAATTTATAAAATAAATGCATAGGTTTAGATTCACTCTCTATTGTNGTAAATATTGGAACTGTCGAATATGGACTTATAATTTATAAAATAAATGCATAGGTTTAGATTCACTCTCTATTGTTAATGATTTCCAATTATTTAATTACATTACTTTCTTTGAGGCAATTGTAAATTTTATTTATTGAGTTCAGTTATTGTAAGCAACAAGTGAAATCAATTTATTATAAGAATTTGGGTAGAGAGAATTTTTTTTGTAGTTATTGTAAATAAAATTAGGGGAAATATAATTAACTCTTTTATTTAATTAAGACCTCCATCCCTTAACGAATATGGTTCGGCCCACTGACTTATGAGAAATTGTAACAATACTTCACTGGGTTTCTTAACACCCGACTTTCATGCAGCCAGGTGACTTACTTATACGATACACACATACAAACATACCACTAAAAGCAAAATTACGTCTATCGAGGAGATTGATTTTCAAGTAATTAATTCATTGTATGTCCAACGGGTGCTATTTCTTGCACTGAGTGAAAAGTACCTCAATATAAAAATATAACATTTGTATGACAAGCAAAGTCAATAAAACATTTTAGGCTATGTTGTTATGCATTATTGAATTACAGTAAAACGGAAGGAATCATTCGCTTTAAGATACATCGAAATATAAGGAATTCACTTAGTAGTTTTTTTCTACACATTTCATTAGAAAGATACACATTTCGTTTTTAAACTGCTAAAGTTATATCTCCGAATTTATGAGTAAGAGCAGTCCACGCAAAGGATTCACGAGGAGGCGGAATTGGTGGTAGATCCCACTTCAGAGAACACCGAATCCACCAGCACCTAGCAGATATATAGTGTTTTGAAGTTCAAAATGATTTTAAAGGTTCCAAAGCTTTCTGTATTTATATGCACGACCGAGCGACGTAAAACACAAACTGCCTAAAATAATTTATAATCTACAAAATACGCATCGAATACCTGGCGCGGAAACTGAGTGGCAGTGTATTTTAAAAACGCGCTTTTCACAATAAACTATTTAACGTGCGCACAATCTGTTTACACACGAAAAGAAATAACACTTCAGACTAGGGTGGAACAGACCTTTCAGCATTAAATGCGTATTGAAGTTGTTATTTTGAAGCCCTTAAATATGGCGAGAACCAACGTTTTCCGACTTTTGTAGCTTAAAATATTCTGGGCAAATACCTACGAAACTAGTATAGAGCCTGACGTGAATCTTTGCTTCAAACCTACCACCAATAAAATGATAGAGTCACCGCTTCAAGTATCATAGTTAAGAGTGTATAACGAAAGCCTGCACGCCAGTTTGGAGCCTCGCGCCTAGTGGTGACGTCGCACTTGTTGCGTGAGGCAGTTTCGCCCTTATCGTTCCTGCACTTCTGAGCCTCAAAGGCGGAAAATAGCTCCAGGTATAAGCGTGCCTTAAGGGGGTAGTATACACTCCATCTTCCAATTTTCTTACAAATCTTCGTAATGAAAATGTATGACCAAAAATAAAAAATCAAAGCTGGACATGACAAAGAGGACTACTTAACGAATTTTTGGAAATTTGTTGGGTTTCAATTATACCTGTATTTTCCCATGTGGGATTAAAATTATTAAATAATTAGGTAATGTTTGATTACGGTTTCAGATGTGAAACTAATCATGTAAGAAAAATAAGTGGGATATCGAAATAACTGTTAAAATGTTCCGTATGCCTTCACGTGCTTGGTTTTTGAATATTAACTCCGAAAATTAAGTTATGGAGGAAATACGTAAATCCAAGATGGCAAGGGTACTTCCCCCTTAAGAAGATACTTATGTTTTACTCAGGAAATAAATCATTATTGGCAAGTAAACTGTGCTACATTTTCATATGTAAACTTATCTTTCGTGATATTTGAGGTGCGTACAGGAATACGAAATTATCTTTCCATGACGACATTTTCACAAGAAGTAGCCGTGAATTCCATTGCAGAGCAGTTTAGCAAGGTGTGGTTGTTGTGTTCTGTTAAAAGAGATCAGGCCCCGTCATCTTGGATTTTCACTATATTTGCTATANACTGTTAAAATGTTCCGTATGCCTTCACGTGCTTGGTTTTTGAATATTAACTCCGAAAATTAAGTTATGGAGGAAATACGTAAATCCAAGATGGCAAGGGTACTTCCCCCTTAAGAAGATACTTACGTTTTACTCAGGAAATAAATCATTATTGGCAAGTAAACTGTGCTACATTTTCATATGTAAACTTATCTTTCGTGATATTTGAGGTGCGTACAGGAATACGAAATTATCTTTCCATGACGACATTTTCACAAGAAGTAGCCGTGAATTCCATTGCAGAGCAGTTANCGAAATTATCTTTCCATGACGACATTTTCACAAGAAGTAGCCGTGAATTCCATTGCAGAGCAGTTAAGCAAGGTGTGGTTGTTGTGTTCTGTTAAAAGAGATCAGGCCCCGTCATCTTGGATTTTCACTATATTTGCTATAATTTCCATTTAAGAATTTTAAAACGAAATTTTTTGCACGACATGTTATAAATAATAGTTTTCAAAGCTTTATCAAATTCCTACAACTTTACCGCATTTATTAAGTTTTGGCTAGTGACTGCAGGCAAAAAATGCACAATATTTTCCTGCGAGCGATTACCTAAATTATTCTGACAAAACATTTACTAACAGTAAATGTTTTAGTACATGTGCAAATAAATGCGCTATGATTTTTTGATGCCCAAATTAAAGTATAAAATCTGTGATGTAAGTTACAACAACAATTCCGTAAATCCAAGATGGCGGGAATTAATCCCGTTAACCAACAGGTAAAAGAGAATCCCTAGGATGTCTGCCCTTTGCTACCTGTGTTCGCCTAAATGGACGAGCATTAGGACCGCCATCACCCTTCTCTCCTCCTGCAGACATTGCCGTGTCTTACCGTCATTCTGAAAACCAACACGCTTGCGCACCGGCACAGTTGTTGTGGAGGGTGAGTTCAGTCCACACAGAGGATTTCAGTCGGAAATTCCTAGAGTGGTTGGTTTGAAAGGCGATGTAGCGTGGCAGGGGATATCAGCAAGGTTCACGCCCCTTTCTTCCTGAGATGTCATGAACAGAATTGTGGGAAAACTGTGTCCTCTTCAGAGTATCAACAACCGATCGAAACATCTATAGTTATATCGATAGAGACTCCTATCGAATTCCGTGCAATTTTTTTTTCCACCATCCTTTCTCGTCAAATGCAAATATAAAACATTGCTTTATTTTTATATACGTCATGTTTGTGTTGTGTACTAATCTTTGCCCACTCTTGTTGAGGTAGAGATGTGGGTAACTGAATAGATTGCGCTTTTCATTGGGACGAATATATTTTCCATTCTTACAAAGTTATAAAAACCACATATTTCGTTGTTAATTAATTTATTTCGCGTAATGACGCGTATGCTTCCATTTGTGGATTACACACAGTGTACTATTATCAGCTCCTAGCGAATGAGGTGGAAATATCTGCTTTAGAAGAAAACCGGTTCTCTGCTTATAAATGTCAGTTCCGACAGTCTTCCTGAGACAAGGACCTAAGTTAGCAACTCTGAATAAATTTCCAAATTCAAAATTGGTAAGTTCTTCCCTTATATTTTGACTAATAGATAGGGGCTGATGGGCTGAGTATCCTCAGGATAGAATATAATAGAGTGCTTTATCTTGAAAATATAACCACATTGAAATAATAATCACGTAAAACAAAATCAAGTTATTACAATAGTATTATTATATATTATTGAAGTGATGCCCCTCGTTTGTGTGAAAGTTAAGCAACGAATGCCATTTACTGGTGTGTAATAAATAAATAAAATACTAACACAAGTGGCCATAAAAGACTTTTTCTGCATGGCAAAAGATGTAAATTCATAAATGTGCGTAATAAGCATGCATTATAAACTTATTCATTATTGTGTGTTGGTAGCCTAATGATTCATTGCTTGTTTACAGGCGTTTCGAAGTCAAAGCTTAAATCTTGTTTAGTCCAAAGAATTTTTGTAGTTATGACTCCTTAAAAATGTCGTTCCTTATTATGAAACTCGTTTACCTTCGTCTATTTTCTTTAATTATTTTTTTTCGTATATAAATATCTTTCTGTGACTATTTGTTTTGTACCTGGAGTCAAATTTTTCTTGCAGTGATCTGCTGCAAAACAAAAACTTCGGTGAAACTAATAAGCCTACATACAACTAAGCAAACATCTTAAAACANCTTTTTCTGCATGGCAAAAGATGTAAATTCATAAATGTGCGTAATAAGCATGCATTATAAACTTATTCATTATTGTGTGTTGGTAGCCTAATGATTCATTGCTTGTTTACAGGCGTTTCGAAGTCAAAGCTTAAATCTTGTTTAGTCCAAAGAATTTTTGTAGTTATGACTCCATAAAAATGTCGTTCCTTATTATGAAACTCGTTTACCTTCGTCTATTTTCTTTAATTTTTTTTTTTCGTATATAAATATCTTTCTGTGACTATTTGTTTTGTACCTGGAGTCAAATTTTTCTTGCAGTGATCTGCTGCAAAACAAAAACTTCGGTGAAACTAATAAGCCTACATACAACTAAGCAAACATCTTAAAACAACTTAGATGAGGTTCTCAATGAATTATATAGTTGAAAAATGTGTTAAACATTTTGATTCAGTGTAAGGAATTCCTCATTAAATTTGGCGATAGTTGGAAAGTACGATAATTCCTGGAATACGTACATAAAAAACCGAACATTTTTGGCGATGACGACTTCCGTGATAGCTGGCAATTAAAGTAGTTTATTGTTAAATTTAGAGTTACTACTGTTGAGAGTTCGCTCTTGTCTGTGTCGTGGAATCACAAAGTGTATGCATTTTCATTGACTGCCGACCGCCGCGCACGAATATCGTACGCTGGTAGTAGTTTATTCTTATCTGTTATCTATAGGTCAATTTAGTGGTCCATTTACTCAGAAGAATATATTACATTCAATTGTATAACACTTCTTACATACACAATCCATGTTGCTTTAAGCGTATGACTACAATTACATTAGGTGATGGCAAATACATAAAGTTTGACACATGAGTTGTCTAGCGGCTGGCGTTAGTCGTGGCTTCGTATCGCGCGTGGCTGGAAGAAGTGCAGAGTAAACGATTGTTAAGAACTTTTTTTTGAAACATTTGCTGTATGTAATGTAATTTCCATTACCTATGTATCGATTTTCTCATGGCGCACCATGTACTTCGTTTTGTGGGTTGAATGTAGTGCGTCGGCCGGCGAATAAACGGAACGAATCAAGGGCTGAACTGGCTCATCATCCGACATCTGTTGTTTATTTCGAAACTAAGATAATAGTGGAGTGGTGAGATTTTGGCAGCTCGTAACATTGTGGTTTCAAGAGCCGATGAGGGCGAAGTGAGATGAGTATAGAGCAGCGCTGGAATGCAAGGATGGGGAAATCAGGAGACCCCGAAAAATCCGTCGACCAGCGGCATTGTCCGATACCCACGTGGGAACATCCGGGATCGCCCCCCCTCCCCACCACCTAGATTTTAACAATCACTCTTTAATTTGTCATATCTTCGTGTTTTTTCTGCTGACATGAATAGTGTACAATATAATTGCAAACATTTTTGAACAGTTTCATAACATTATAGCAAATATTGAGTAACAAAGGACTATTGTTTCAATATTTGGCATTACTGCATAATAGAGGAACAACATAAATAAATAAACAAAATCCTTAGGGCACACGTGCAGTGTGCATACAATGCATGTACGCAAATCTGCAAATATGCAACACGCCTTCTTGTCAAGCAAGTTCGCCAAAACTTTTATATTATTGATTTCTTCAAGCTAAAAATGAACATAAATATACCAAATAAGGCCTATTCTAGCGCTTATTTCATTAGCCTTTCTAAAATTTCCTAACAAAAAGTATAAAAATTTCTTTGTAAAATGGTCTTAAAATTTTACTTAAAACAGTTAAATTTAAAGATAGCTGTACAAAGTCCTAATTCCTTTTAATTATTATAACCAAAATCTAATACATAAGTTTCCATGTCTTTGATGATGTAAAACATATTACAAATTCATGCATGTTCAGTGCTCTTGTCATGTCTTATAGAACAAGAAATACATAAAACTGAAATATTTGTAAAATAAAATTTGTTTCACTCTTGTGTAATCGGCCAAGTTTTTAACGGTGTTTGTAGGATGTACACTATTGCAATAGTTTCTTAGACTCTTCTGCACGCTATATAGAAATACATAAGGTTTCAGCAATAAAATTATCTCCACTCTACAAAACGTTTAATATGAGAGCGCTCTTTTTTATTAGCTAGTTAAGTTCGCATATGAAAATACATATGTATTACAGTAGATCATGATGATGTTAAAACACCTTACCCGATTTTTTTACGTAATAATGAATACAAGGTTATGTGTTAAAGTTAGGGGCAGTGATATTTCGCGAAAAGATTTCGAGACTAGATACAGTCCAAAGCACTGTAGGGTCATCCAGCGTCTTTGATTGGCTAAAAAATGTGCTGGCCCGTGTTAACCGTTTGCGCAAGGATCACGAAGGTTCAGTGGCATAGTTACTTAGTCCTGAGTGGCTTGGTCAAAGACGTACACGGTACCAGTAGCCAATGGAGGTATAACAACTGCTGAGGTGTGTATATAGTATTGACGTCTACTGTGCCACGAATTTTATGCGAAAAGTCACTAGCCCTAGTTAACGTGTTTACAGTTTTCTGAGAACACTGATATTTGCCCAAGTACTTCAAATAAATAAACATTCAACTTAACTCATACGTGTGGTATGAAATGTATACATTTTTAAGACGAGCAAATGTATTTGTCTTATACGTTAAGTTTTAGTCGTCGTACTTACGCCATTATAAATAGATTCATGGTTGCATTCGTCAAATGACCTAACAATAAATTGCCTTTCCTATGAAGGCGTAGGGACACATGTATAATCCATCTTCTGTAAACTTGAAAGCCCGTGTAGGGAAATATACAAAACCAAAATCAACATCGGTGAGAGTGATCAAAGTTTTGCTAGTGTAAATTATCACGGGAGTAATTTCTCACATGGTAGATGAGTTTTATAACTAAATACTTCAANCGTCAGCTATGGGTCCGATACTGCCGACAAGCTCTTGTTAGTAGTTGTTTTCGCGAGTTGATGTGCACGGTAAGAAGGATTTCTGTGAACTTTGGAAAGCATTAGAACTCGGGAGGTCGTCCAACTCCATAATCACACGCATTCCCGTGATATAAAACATATTTTCTCCACATATATTTGCAGACTTTCAGAATACAATAGTGCTGTACGTTAATACAATACTTTCAGTACTCCTTGGTGAAATTGTCTGAAAAAAACTATGAAAATATAATTAAAACAATCAATTCATATTTTGAAGTAAATGGAAGATCGCCAGGTGTACACTCTACAGACCACGGCAGATCATATTACCCATTGCTGTACACAAAATTTTATATTGTACATTAAAAAGGGTTTACATAACTTTAAACACGATTGTAAAATATTTGTATATAAAAATCTCTTAGTTTAAATGACGTGTCTTGTAATTTTAGGTACGGAAAATTACTATTTTTCTTATTTATTGATTCTACTGATCTTTAACCTTGAGGTGTATTTCGTTATTGTGAGAGTAGTATTAGAGAAACAGAAAATTTGGCGAGGCGTTTTCTGTATGGTGTTTGGAACGGTCTTACCCAATAAATACTTAATTTATCTGTGTATTTCTATAGATTTTATATTGAATATCGCGCAGTGTTTTGCATTTATTAGTTTAAGTAGTGTTGCAGTGCCGCACGAAAGATTTTTAGGCAGATTTTTGTACTGCACTACCAATATCACTTCGATGTGCATGGTTTTCACCACCTAAGAATTCATTGGCCTTAGTTATTGCTGTGGTTTTTACCGTTTCATCAACAGCATTGTTTTTTAAATTACTTTTGTTTGAAATTTATATAATATATATATGTAAACAATTCTACCGTCCTATAACGTCATTTAATACAGCACAATTACAACTATATCGTTCTAAATAAGTTTGTGCGTACGAAAACATCTATCTCCCGGCAAAACAAAGCCCATAATTGAGCGGAAATAAATCAGTGNTAAATAAGTTTGTGCGTACGAAAACATCTATCTCCCGGCAAAACAAAGCCCATAATTGAGCGGAAATAAATCAGTGAAACCTATGGAAACAAATACTATATCAAAAGGTGTGAAAAAAACAATCATTCGCCGCACTAAACAACTAAGAAAATACATAGAAACATATTTATAACCAAATGAGCTAAAATATATAAGCAGTATACTGTCTGCACTTCACTTACAAAAAAAAATTCCCAACTATTTTTAAAACATTTTGAATACTATTTTTGAATAAAACGTATGTGAAAGCACCAGTTTTATGTTTAAAACAAATAACGATTAGTAAAAAGGATCACAACTTAGAGACCACCCGAAACATTTTATTTTAAAGTAGCGGCGGATTCCTTTTCGTGTTTGTCAAGTTAATATTTTCCCATAAAATATGCGTAAACACAGCGCTAACATTCAATTCGGGATGAGCTAAATATTTAATTTTTATTAACCGATATAACGATTACAGTTATATTAAATTAATAGGTTATATTATAAGTTATTTTTATCGGTTAATTTCATATAACATGCATTATACTATTTAGGTTACTAGAATTTGAATAACTGTCACAGTTTTCTTTAAATTACAAGTAATTCTTGTAGTTAAATTACGTTATGTTGTTTATTGAACTTCCAATATATGTTCTCAAATGTATTAATTTACTTTTTTTCATTCATATGGCAATTCCAACATTTTTACTTTTCTCTTGTAAAAACGAAGACAAGATCATAAAAGAGCTAAATTTTTTTTAGGTTTTATAACAATTAAAAATTTTGTACGTGGTTATTTAACAACACCGGTGGAAGGTCTCTGTTCGTTTGAGCTTAAAGTGAAAATGGTTAAAAGTCTTCCCGTAGCTATATACATTGGCTACCTAAAGAATTGCAATTGTTTCGTACTGTTATAATATTTTAACCATAACCTAAAAAATTACATGAAATGTCTACCTAATAAATTACATGAAATGTCTACCTAACAAATTACAGTTCCTTTCAACTGTTAACATCGTCATAATCGCTACACGTACTCGCAGTATTTATCAGAACGGCGAATGTTGTGTAATGACGAAATCATGCCTGTTCGCAGTGAACAGCATCATATAACTGTCGCTATCTTATAAGAAAATTGGGAACGTATTTATTGTTTCATGGGAATCTGTTAAACATGACTTTGGTAAATTTATGGTAATAGTTAAAGAATTTAAAGGTTAAATTTAAATGATACGTTAAATAATGCTCATCCCTACATTCAATAGTACTGAGTGTTTACTGCAAACAACAAATGTATTTACTCTACGCATATAATCAGGTAATTCTGATAAATGGCAATTTTTTTTTCCAAATTGCAGTTAGTTTGTAGATTTTACAGAGGAAATTAATTTAATAGCAAAATTCATAATTAAATCTTTTTATTTTATTTTACTGGCATGTAAATCAGAACCACATATTGCAGAACTGCATACGTAAGAANAATATTTTATTTTATTTTACTGGCATGTAAATCAGAACCACATATTGCAGAACTGCATACGTAAGAAATATCGTACAACCAAAATTCACAATCTAGAATGACCATATAACAAAACCACAGATGATAGAACGATCGCACAAGAAAAAAAGAAACACATTTTAGAACCACATACTTTAGAAACTTCGAACAAACATAATACACAACTTAGAAAGATCTTATAGCCAAAATACAGATGTTAGAACGGTCGTACAAGAGAAACACACGCTTAACAACTATCATACACTAGAAACACACATCTAAGAACTGTCGTACATTCGAATCACATAACATAGAACTAGTTCTCATAAGAATTTTCTGTCTTGTGTGGTTCTATGGCATGTGGTTCTCGTGTTTGTGTTCCTAAGTTGTGACAGCACCCAGTTTATTTAAATAAAAAAAAACATCAAAACCTCTCAAATCCGCCAGAAGTTTTTTAAGACCAAAATTATATGTTCAATCAAAACTAATTGTTTAATATGGGGGGGNGTATTTGCGTTAATTGTGTGTGTGTTTGTAGCCTTCATTAGCATTGCCATCAACACAGCAATATCATAGCAATGACTAAGATTACAACTGATTTTAATAACTGAGAGGATGCTTTTTGGCCCAAATGAGAATTAGCTGTTTTTCGATTGATGACGTGCGTAAGAAACGGATAACGCTGATTCCTTTCTAGCTGTTCTATTCCATGGGATGTTTTTAATTTCCCTTTTTATAAGGACTTGAATTATTTATTAATCGCCTACTTTTCAAATGGGGGGAATGGCTAATGAGATCACGTTCCTGTTTCTGTCTGTGTCCCTTAAAAATGTTCGAACCAGTGAACCGAATTTCTCCAAACACGGTATACATATATACGTATGCTTATTTCCCAAAAAGGGATCATTACAAAATTCAAGGCACCATGTCATATCTCAGCAATTATTTAGTCAATTGAAAAGAGATTTCGTATGTTAACAGTGCATCATATTAGCATATATGTTAGTTAAGGATATTGTTATTGGACTCCCATTTTGGAAGAAAGTACTTCGTGAAAAAATAAAGCATCATGTCTCAGAAACCACTTAACCGATTCCCGCTAAATTTGTCATGAAAGTGATACTATGGTAGGCCATGTAAACAAATGCAAATTGAATATTTAGGGAGTTTATTTTCAAAATGGCAGCAATATAAGTTTTTTTAGGTTAATTTAATATACGTATCAAACCGTTTGACCTATTTCGGCCAAACTTGGTAGACTGTGTCAATTACTAACATAAAATATAGCCTTGCATACCCTTATTTTTTTACAATATGTTGTAAGATGGCGTCACGTGAAAAAAATATAGTTTCTCTTTCATATCTCGGCTACAAAGTAACCGATTACCATCAAATTTGGTGGGACAGTAGTTCTACGGCAGGTTTTATAAATTGACAACTGTAAAGTAAGTCAGGCACTTATTTTGAAATGGCTGCCATATAAATATTTTAGCTTAGTATGGTTTATATACGAAACAATGTAACGAATTCAACTTAAATTTCTATGCTGGCAGTATCACCTAAAACAATCAAATTTTTACAGAGTCACATTTGTAAGCCACTTTGTAAAGAAGTTCCACAATAAAAGGCAAAAAATTTTTGTCACATCCTCGGAAAAAACCACTAATTCATTGCTTATGTTTTTGATCCCATCTCTAATGGTATCTCTATCAGCAAGTCATCGAAGCCAACCTACAATGTTCGCCTTTTTAAGATTTTATGAAAATTATTTGCACACATATAGAGGATAACAGGCTCATTAGTTATATCGGCAACCTTTTGTTTTCTTGATTATAATCTTTATAACAGTTATTTTCCTTAAAATGCACAAGATTTTTATATTTTTAATCAAATCTGAAGTAGCTTGTTCCGCAGAAGAATTTTTCCTAATAAATTAATTTCCATGTATAGCAATGTTACACAGCTACAACTATTTTCTAAGCAAATTTAATTGACTTACGGAATATTTGAACTTATAAATTGCTTACGTTTCCTGCCAAATTTGGAAAACATGTAGTTATATGGCAGGCGATGTAAATAGGTATGTTTTAAGTGGATCAGGCATTTATTTTCAAACTGGCAGCAATATAGACATTTTAGTTTAGTATTATATTTNAGGTATGTTTTAAGTGGATCAGGCATTTATTTTCAAAATGGCAGCAATATAGACATTTTAGTTTAGTATTATATTTCTAAAAAACTATGCAAGCAATTTATTTGTATGCTGGTAGTAGCTATTACAAATATCAAAAATGTCTACACAAATATAAATTGTGTGCAACATTTTGTAAGACAGTGGTATATGACAAAATAATTTTTTTTTGTAATATGAGGAAACAACTAACAGATTCCTGCCAAATTTTGCAAACAAGTAGTCTTATGACTGGTTATGTAAATTTGTATGCTTTGAGTAGGCCAAACCCTTGCTTTCAAAACGGCGGCTATATAAAATTGTCAGCTAAGTATGCTACATCTACGAAAGAATGTAATTAATTTCATCTTAGCATCGTATGCTGGCAGTATCTATTACTACCGTCAAATGCATCTACACAGAACCTCTATATCAAGCCATTTTTAATATAGCGCCAGTACTTATTTATTTTACATCACGGAATAGAGTCATTTAATGGCTAAGGCACCTAATTTTGCAAGTAGTAATACGGTAGGCCAAATAATAAATATACTTTGAGTGGGCCAGACACTGAAATTCAAAATGGAGGATATAAAAATAAATTAGGTAAGTTTTTCATACATTTTAAACATTATAACAAGATTCCATCAGGATATACTAGAAGCATCGTATACAGAGCCTCTTTTNAGGTATGTTTTAAGTGGATCAGGCATTTATTTTCAAACTGGCAGCAATATAGACATTTTAGTTTAGTATTATATTTTTAAAAACTATGCAAGCAATTTATTTGTATGCTGGTAGTAGCTATTACAAATATCAAAAATGTCTACACAAATATAAATTGTGTGCAACATTTTGTAAGACAGTGGTATATGACAAAATAATTTTTTTTTTGTAATATGAGGAAACAACTAACAGATTCCTGCCAGATTTTGCAAACAAGTAGTCTTATGACTGGTTATGTAAATTTGTATGCTTTGAGTAGGCCAAACCCTTGCTTTCAAAACGGCGGCTATATAAAATTGTCAGCTAAGTATGCTACATCTACGAAAGAATGTAATTAATTTCATCTTAGCATCGTATGCTGGCAGTATCTATTATTACCGTCAAATGCATCTACACAGAACCTCTATTTCAAGCCATTTTTAATATAGCGCCACATGAATAAATAAAATGTAGTGCCTTATCTCAGTAAATTACCGATTCCCACCTAATTTTGCAAGTAGTAATACAGTAGGCCAAATAATAAATATACTTTGAGTGGGCCAGACACTGAAATTCAAAATGGAGGATATACAAATAAATTAGGTAAATTTTTCATACATTTTAAACATTATAACAAGATTCCATCAGGATATACTAGAAGCATCGTATACAGAGCCTCTTTTTAAGGTATTTTTGTACCATACTGCCGAATGACTAAATAAAATGTTTATCCCATATCTCGGGAACCAACCAATAATATCCACCAAATTCTTCATTCAAACAGCGCTTCTGTAGTTTATAGAAACTTACATGATTTAAGTTGCTGAGATACATTTTTTTCATGATAGCCATGTAAGTATTAAATTTAATAAACACTATGTACCAAAACATTATGCTAGTGACATATAAACTTGATTCTCCGCATCGTACCTCCGTAATGCAATTGGTTGCACGCTATCTCGCTAGAATATGGTGCGACATTTTCTGGGTTCGAGTGTCGGTTAAGGCAAGTGTGTATTTGTAATTGTCTCACTACTGGTGCATGTTTCTTGTTCCATCTTTAAGGATATTGCTGTCAACGAAACGTCAATTCCTACATACAATATAAGATTTTAAGAACGTCATGATATTTTTATTTTGGCAAAATATAAAGGCCAAATGGCTTAAATATTTGTAAATAACGGACTTCAATTTCTTAATAACTGGATTAGTCCCATAACAAGTATGCCTGAGAGATTTCCTGATGGAAGACATTCGGAGCTTAGCGATTGCAGAGTGAGCATGGGTATCACATGCGCACATTTCAATAAAACAAGTTCACAGAAATCACAAAAATCCAAGCTGAAATCTGTAATATCAATCAGTAAAATATTATTCACTAAAAGTCAGTTGACGAGCTACTGCCGATNAAATCCAAGCTGAAATCTGTAATATCAATCAGTAAAATATTATTCACTAAAAGTCAGTTGACGAGCTACTGCCGATTGGCAAATCAAACAAATGAACTGGCAATAAGTGACTTACAACAGTGAAATAAATTCTCGACATTTCACAAACAAANCTTAAATATTTGTAAATAACGGACTTCAATTTCTTAATAACTGGATTAGTCCCATAACAAGTATGCCTGAGAGATTTTCTGATGGAAGACATTCGGAGCTTAGCGATTACAGAGTGAGCATGCGTATCACATGCGCACATTTCAATAAAACAATTTCACAGAAATCACAACAATCCAAGCTGAAATCTGTAATATCAATCAGTAAAATATTATTCACTAAAAGTCAGTTGACGAGCTACTGCCGACTGGCAAATCAAACAAATGAACTGGCAATAAGTGACTTACAACAGTGAAATAAATTCTCGACATTTCACAAACAAATCGGTGAAATTCAGCCTTTATATTAATAAGGCATCTAGCACTGATTATCAGTACCTCAATTTTCACTGGTTTTCACTTATTTGGCTCAATTCTCACTGGTTAAGATTTATAGTGAAGCGAGTCATAATTAAAACTGAAATTTATGGAAAGCTTAAATGATCGTTACAGACGGAGATAATTATATTTATGCACAGGGCCTAAAAGCACAATAACTTCGTGGCAGTAGTGTAAATATCGCCGACTTCTAATACGAGGCGCACGTTCTCGGTGGTTCTGTTGTGTTAACAGCGTTCCTCGCGGCGCTGGGGAGGGCGGAACACATCGTTATTCTAAGTTATGTGAGCCGTACGTCCCACTAGGGGTTCGCGGGGAAGGCCTACACGAAGGTGCGCGACGCCCTAAGTGGAGCGGAAATAACGGCAACTTATTAGCAAGGCCGGCGGAACCAGTTTTTACGAGTGCTGAAGAAGCACCAGCTAGTCAGATTTTCTTCCCACGAGCGGAGTGTTTTCCTGCGAGCTCAAAAACATCATATAGTGCCTCCTCAATCGCTGGTTTATTAAAACTGATATAAAATTAAATTTAAACTTTTAGTAGTGTTTCTACGAGGTTATATTGGTAGTGCTTAAAATAAATACTTTGGTCCCCAGTTGCAAGTGTTTATACAAGAGTTGAAAAAAAAGGGGGGGGGGGATATGTTCGGGGATTTAGTTTGAATAAAAAAAAACACGGTTTTGCAAATTTAGAAAACCGAGTTTAAAAGTAAGGACAACTTAACCAAAGCGGTGGATACAAAACGTTAATTATGAGCAAAACACTATAATCTTTACACTTTAATCGTAATACCTTAGGGCCTTCCGAGCAAATGTCAGAACGTAAATGCAGTAAAATTCACTTGGAAAAAACAAAACCATATAAACAATTGCTAGCCCAGTGATATCAAAACACCTGATCTAAACACTAATGACAGAATTCATTTCAGTGGAACACGAGTAACTAAACTGTCGAATCGGTGTATTTATTGATCTAGGCACCACTGCCTGGGAGTACCAGCATTCACCGGAGTTTGTTTGTAAACCGCCGTTAACTCTCTGAAATTCAGCCAACTTTGTAATTCTTAAGCTGCGAATGTTTTCCAGCAGCGCCACTTCCACAGGCATACTTATTTTGGGACCATTTCAATCATTTAGGAATGTGAGTCAGTTATTTCTTAACATTCGTTCAAATTCGCTTTGTATTTTCCTAACAATATTATTGCACAAAAAATTTTTCATGACGTTATTTTTGCGAGGAATGTAAGGAGCAAACACTTTCAAGTCTTATTTCATATAAATATTTACTTTTGTAAGGTATTACACAAGTAACATTCAGGACAAACAGTTACACGTGTGTGTCTATATATATATATATATATATAGTGTTTACGAATAATATCGGGCAATGAAATTCCTGCCGCCCATTTCTCTACGAAACAAACACGAAAAAAAAAAAACATTTTCTTCAATAGTGCCATGTCAAACAGCAGGTCAGTACTTTTTTTTTACCAAATAATGCGATGGAATTATATACCATACCCTATAAAGATGTTACTTATCTTTCATGAAATCTTTACAATCCAGTTAAAATGATAAATTTACGTAAAATTTTAAACATTTTTTACTTTACGAAATATGTATTGCGGTAACACGAACTATGAATTGATGAGGGCGGTAAGCAATGCTTGACTTGTATATCCTAGTTAAATTCTATGAATTAAATATACTTAACGAAGTACAAAACTCTACTTAGTAAAACATCATGGTATAAACTACGTGGCATAGTTACGCCAGTTAATTTTAGTTTATTTTTAAATCATTAGTGCATATAAATATCTATGCAACACGCCACTGTTAAATAAATATTACATTTATTGTGTCTGTAAAGTGTCAAATATATTCTTTTAGAAATTCACATTCACAGATAAAGAACATGACCAACAACGCCGAAAATGTGGAATAATCAGAAATAATTGAAATATTATTTCAACAAGAAGTTACAGATAATTAATGAGCCTACTTTCCTCTACGTGAAGCAAATACATTTTAGTGACGGTTTTAAAAGCTAAGATGGTAGGTAGGCGTTGACGTCTCATTGAGAGCAATATCATTAGAGATGAAACCAGAAACAGGTGAAACAGTACCAAGCTTAAAATTAAGCTAGCTTGCATTTAACTGCATTACGGATGAAAGATGAGGAGCATCAACTTCGGATGTAATTAATATAATGCTTTGAATGAGAGGGTTCACTAACCTGAAATATTTATACGGCCATCATTTTTAAGATAAGTGCAGGAGCCAAAAAAATCACATAAGTTTACATGATCTGCCATAACACTACTTGAGTGAAAAGTTCAGTGGAAATCGGTTGATTGGTACCAGATATAAGGAATAAAAACCTTATTTTATTATTCGGTAGTATCTTACAAAACTGCCTAAAAATATTTCTTTATATTGTGCGTCTAATTGATTCTGGATAAGGTTAAATTTCCAAAAAGATATGCGGAATTCTTCAAAATATTGATATTGACAGCCATTTTGAAAATAAATGTCTGGCCCTTTTTAAATCATGTAACTTTATATGGCCTTCTGTAGGCGTACAAAATTTCGTGGAAATTTGTCGAATTATTCCGGAAATATGGCAAAATATAAATTTCATTCACCTGACACTATTTTACAAAAAAATCTGGCATAATAGAACCTATGTGTGCATAAATGATGCTCCTAATTAATACCTGTTGACAAAAAAAATGATTGAATTTTTTTTAACGTTTCCTAATATATAACCATTAAATCAAAATTATGTCTATAAATCTTATTAAAACATGCCTGCCGTACATAATACATGTTAATTTACATACCCTACTGTAGCAATACTTGAGATAAATTNTCTTATTAAAACATGCCTGCCGTACATAATACATGTTAATTTACATACCCTACTGTAGCAATACTTGAGATAAATTTTTGCCCGAATCGGTAGATTGATCCTTGATATATGGCACAAGATCCCAATGTTCATGTATGGATCTTTATGAATGAAGTACAAAAAGTTTATTTATTAGCTCGTTCCATGATTGTCATAGTTACAATATACAAAGGTAAATTTAAGTATATTACTTAGTTTCGTAGATATTACACACTAAGTTAAAATGTTTGTATAGACGCCATTCAGAAAATACCCGACTTACACACTTAAACATATACATTAATATGGCCTACCGCAGTACTTCTTCGCCAAATTTTAAAGACATCGGTTGATTGTTTCCTGAGATACGTAATTGAAAATCTATGAATTCTTGTGGAGATATCTTACAAAATGTCGGACAAATGAGGATTTTGATAAACATTTTTATGTATATAACGTATATTGTCAACATAGAAATTTAAGTAAAATTTTTTTTTGAAGTTTTGTAGGTAAAAAAATTTGAGCTAAAATGTTTATATGGTTGTCATTTTGGAAATATGTGTCTTTAACCCTCTCAAAGTTTATCAGTTTACATGGCCTGCCATAGCGCTGCTTGTTTGCCAAATTAGATATAAATCGGTTGTTTTTCGTAGACATCGTGTAATATTAATTTGTCAAGTGATACTACTTTACAAAATGGCTAAAAAAAACTATTTTGTGTGAACGCGTTTGATGGTTGTAATTTACACGGGCAGAACAGAAAGTTTCACTGGAATTAATTACATGGTTTCGATGGTTTGACATATAAAACTAAAATAGTTATATGGCTGTCACTTTAAGTGTCTGACATACCTAAAACATGTCAATTAACATTACCTACCGCAGTACTACTTGTTTGCCATATTTGTTATAAATATTTAAAAATTTTCCCAGAGATATTAAAAAAACTGTTTTTTTNCATGTCAATTAACATTACCTACCGCAGTACTACTTGTTTGCCATATTTGTTATAAATATTTAAAAATTTTCCCAGAGATATTAAAAAAACTGTATTTTTTTTTTAAACAATAGCTTACAAAATGGTGGACAAAAGTGGTTGTTCTTTGTCTTATGTAATGCTTGTAATAGAAACTGTCAGAGTACAAAATGTGATTAAATTCGTCAAACTGTATAGTAGTTATACCAAATAAATCTAAAATACTTGTATGGCACCATTTTGGAAATAAATGCTTAATAAAGCTTCATTGCTTATATTTACCTGGCCTATCGCAATTTTAACAACGTGCCAAATTTTGCGAAAATTGGTTGAGTAGTTTTCAAGATTTAATATAAAAGCGTAATTTTTTTTCAAAATGGCTGATAAACAACAATATTCACCCTAAAATGAATGCTTACACCTTGCGCTGTCAGCAAACAAAATTTGGTTTAAACAGAATGGATGGTTTCCGAGATATGACATATAAACCTAAATATAAAAATTGCCACCCTTTTGAAAATAAGTGCCCGGCCTATCGAAAACTATAAAAGTCAGGTTTCCTTACTTAGTTCTATATGTGTACCGAGTTTGGTGAAGTTCGTTTACGCGTTCATATATTGAAAGGAGACACACACACACGCACAGACTCACACACAACACACACACAGAACACACATGCACGCACGCACATAAACACACAGACAGCAAAGTGATCTCATAAGCCTTTCTTTCCTTCGGAAAGCAGGCTAAAATATCACAGATGTCTCTAAAATATTTGTTGACATATTCTCGCTGAAAATGTTTTTTTGCATGTGGTCAAGTTTTCTCGTAAAATATATCTTGCAGTTACGTGACCATGCCGCCAGCAAACAGATTCCTCCATTACTGTATTACTATCGTAGCTTTGCCGATACAGATGCCTACAACACTGTTTACTATAGCCCATTCTTGCCATTTTCTTATGTATTTGGTAGTTATTTTCAATACTACCTAATTTATAATTATAAAACCGTGGTATTTATAAAACCATAATGGCTGTTCAAGTGTNCCATACCCTATAAAGATGTTACTTATCTTTCATGAAATCTTTACAATCCAGTTAAAATGATAAATTTACGTAAAATATTAAACATTTTTTACTTTACGAAATATGTATTGCGGTAACATGAACTATGAATTGATGAGGGCGGTAAGCAATGCTTGACTTGTATATCCTAGTTAAATTCTATGAATTAAATATACTTAACGAAGTACAAAACTCTACTTAGTAAAACATCATGGTATAAACTACGTGGCATAGTAACGCCAGTTAATTTTAGTTTATTTTTAAATCATTAGTGCATATAAATATCTATGCAACACGCCACTGTTAAATAAATATTACATTTATTGTGTCTGTAAAGTGTCAAATATATTCTTTTAGAAATTCACATTCACAGATAAAGAACATGACCAACAACGCCGAAAATGTGGAATAATCAGAAATAATTGAAATATTATTTCAACAAGAAGTTACAGATAATTAATGAGCCTACTTTCCTCTACGTGAAGCAAATACATTTTAGTGACGGTTTTAAAAGCTAAGATGGTAGGTAGGCGTTGACGTCTCATTGAGAGCAATATCATTAGAGATGAAACCAGAAACAGGTGAAACAGTACCAAGCTTAAAATTAAGCTAGCTTGCATTTAACTGCATTACGGATGAAAGATGAGGAGCATCAACTTCGGATGTAATTAATATAATGCTTTGAATGAGAGGGTTCACTAACCTGAAATATTTATACGGCCATCATTTTTAAAATAAGTGCAGGAGCCAAAAAAATCACATAAGTTTACATGATCTGCCATAACACTACTTGAGTGAAAAGTTCGGTGGAAATCGGTTGATTGGTACAAGATATAAGGAATAAAAACCTTATTTTATTAATCGGTGGTATCTTACAAAACTGCCTAAAAATATTTCTTTATATTGTGCGTCTAATTGATTCTGTCAGCATAAAAAGTATAGTTGGATAAGGTTAATTTTCCAAAAAGATATGCGGAATTCTTCAAAATATTTATATTGACAGCCATTTTGAATATAAATGTCTGGCCCTTTTTAAATCATGTAACTTTATATGGCCTTCTGTAGGCGTACAAAATTTCGTGGAAATTTGTCGAATTATTCCGGAAATATGGCAAAATATAAATTTCATTCACCTGACACTATTTTACAAAAAAATCTGGCATAAGAGAACCTATGTGTGCATAAATGATGCTCCTAATTAATACCTGTTAACAAAAAAAATGGTTGAATTTTTTTTAACGTTTCCTAATATATAACCATTAAATCAAAATTATTTCTATAAACCTTATTAAAACATGCCTGCCGTACATAATACATGTTAATTTACATACCCTACTGTAGCAATACTTGAGATAAATTTTTGCCCGAATCGGTAGATTGATCCTTGATATATGGCACAAGATCCCAATGTTCATGTATGGATCTTTATGAATGAAGTACAAAAAGTTTATTTATTAGCTCGTTCCATGATTGTCATAGTTACAATATACAAAGGTAAATTTAAGTATATTACTTAGTTTCGTAGATATTACACACTAAGTTAAAATGTTTGTATAGACGCCATTCAGAAAATACCCGACTTACACACTTAAACATATACATTAATATGGCCTACCGCAGTACTTCTTCGCCAAATTTTAAAGACATCGGTTGATTGTTTCCTGAGATACGTAATTGAAAATCTATGAATTCTTGTGGAGATATCTTACAAAATGTCGGACAAATGAGGGTTTTCATAAACATTTTTATGTATATAACGTATTATAAACATAAAAATTTAAGTAAAATTTTTTTTTGCAGTTTTGTATGTGAAAAAAATTTGAGCTAAAATGTTTATATGGTTGCCATTTTGTAAATATGTGTCTTTGACCCTCTCAAAGTTTATCAGTTTACATGGCCTGCCATAGCGCTGCTTGTTTGCCAAATTAGATATAAATCGGTTGTTTTTCGTAGACATCGTGTAATATTAATTTGTCAAGTGATACTACTTTACAAAATGGCTAAAAAAAACTATTTTGTGTGAACGCGTTTGATGGTTGTAATTTACACGGGCAGAACAGAAAGTTTCACTGGAATTAATTACATGCTTTCGATGGTTTGACATATAAAACTAAAATAGTTATATGGCTGTCACTTTAAGTGTCTGACATACCTAAAACATGTCAATTAACATTACCTACCGCAGTACTACTTGTTTGCCATATTTGTTATAAATATTTAAAAATTTTCCCAGAGATATTAAAAAAACTGTATTTTNAATATTTAAAAATTTTCCCAGAGATATTAAAAAAACTGTATTTTGTTTTTAAACAATAGCTTACAAAATGGTGGACAAAAGTGGTTGTTCTTTGTCTTATGTAATGCTTGTAATAGAAAATGTCAGAGTACAAAATGTGATTAAATTCGTCAAACTGTATAGTAGTTATTCCAAATAAATCTAAAATACTTGTATGGCACCATTTTGGAAATAAAAGCTAAATAAAGCTTCATTGCTTATATTTACCTGGCCTATCGCAATTTTAACAACGTGCCAAATTTTGCGAAAATTGGTTGAGTAGTTTTCAAGATTTAATATAAAAGCGTAATTTTTTTTATACAGCGCTATATTTCAAAATGGCTGATAAACAACAATATTCACCCTAAAATGAATGCTTACACCTTGCGCTGTCAGCAAACAAAATTTGGTTTAAACAGGATGGATGGTTTCCGAGATATGACATATGAACCTAAATATAAAAATTGCCACCCTTTTGAAAATAAGTGCCCGGCCTATCGAAAACTATAAAAGTCAGGTTTCCTTACTTAGTTCTATATGTGTACCGAGTTTGGTGAAGTTCGTTTACGCGTTCATATATTGAAAGGAGACACACACACACGCACAGACTCACACACAACACACACACAGAACACACATGCACGCACGCACATAAACACACAGACAGCAAAGTGATCTCATAAGCCTTTCTTTCCTTCGGAAAGCAGGCTAAAATATCACAGATGTCTCTAAAATATTTGTTGACATATTCTCGCTGAAAATGTTTTTTTGCATGTGGTCAAGTTTTCTCGTAAAATATATCTTGCAGTTACGTGACCATGCCGCCAGCAAACAGATTCCTCCATTACTGTATTACTATCGTAGCTTTGCCGATACAGATGCCTACAACACTGATTACTATAGCCCATTCTTGCCATTTTCTTATGTATTTGGTAGTTATTTTCAATACTACCTAATTTATAATTATAAAACCGTGGTATTTATAAAACCATAATGGCTGTTCAAGTGTCAAAATTTGTTGTCTGTATTTTAAAGATATTTTGCGGTTTTGCTAAACAATTTCAATAATTATTATATAAAAATGTCAAATCAGTCTAAAAAAACTCTCTCGTACTTTTTTTTTTAACAGAAATGTGTGCCAAACAAATTTCAAAAAGTTATACGAGTACAATATTTGCTTTCAGCTAAAGTGTTTTTTTAATGATTTAGGAACGCCATGAAAAGAATTCTTTGAAGTCTGACATTTTATTCGCCTGTGTTTTATTTATTGGCTATCTTGGATTTAAATTTTCTTGTAAAATTTAAAATAAAATTATGGCTGAACCACTGAAAGAAATTCCATTACATTTATTCATCTTATTCTAATGACATTGACACCTACCTAATTTGAACTGTAGCCTAACATGATGATTATGCAAAATTTTAAAATTGGTATGCCAAAACATATATAAAAAACAAGATTATAAAATATCCTAAAAATATCGAAAATAATTTTGTAATTTGAACACTCATAAGCAAACGTAACTGTTTAGTGATAAATTTATGGATAGCTTGCTTAACAAGGAGTATGCAACTTTAAGTAATTAAAAATGTCCAAAATGACTAAAAAAATGTATTTATTGTGGGCAGAAGAGAGTCCAGGGAAGTACAACTGTACTGCAATGTTTATTCACCCCCACCGCGAGTCTCCAAACGAACACGGGGCCGCGAAGACAACAGTGGGTTTTGATCCACGTGAATGGGCTGTGGATGTGTTGGTTGACCTTAAAACCTCCTCACAGGTCGAGACGGGGGGAGTGAAATTGAATCGGAAAGAGGAGCTTTTGATGCCTGCACCCGGGGAGGGAAAGGATCTTTTTTCCTCTCCCGATCGCCACGCCATGTGTTTCTTGACCAAGAGCCGAGTAAGGGGGAATTCCCCCACCCCCTCCAAGACCTGTAGCTCGTGTCGAGGCGTTCCCTCGCCTCTCCCACCAGGAGTCGTTCCGGGCGGTGATCAATCTTCAGCAACCCCCCCCCCCCC